>QXTE01000377.1:213421-360292 GCA_003942145.1 Platysternon megacephalum
TTTTTTTTTTTTTTTTTTTTTTTTCCCCCATTCTCCTTCCTCTGAAGCATCAGAGATCTGCCATGGCTAGTGAGGGTGGGCTAGGCCAGTGGTATGAGGTGGTACAGAAAATCCTCTGTTTTAGATGGCTGGCTGGTGTGTCTTGCTCACATGCTCAGGATCTAACTGATTGATTGCCAGATTTGGGATCAGAAAGGAATTTTCCCAGGTTGGATTGTCAGGGACCTTGGCTATGTTTCATCTTCCTCTACAGCGTGGGTTGTGAATTGTCTGCTAGGATCATCTGGGTATATTTCATCTACTCAATTCCTGGCCATCATAGGGCTTCGGGCATTGGTTGTGCCTCAGTCTTTCCTATTCTCTGCCTGGGGTACACATCAGTATACTCTCCTGAGGAGTAAAATGTTTTGGTTTAACTGAAGTCATTAGGCTCAATTTAGGTGGAATTTAATGGCATGTGATATACAGGAGGTCAGACTAGATGATCTAATGATTTCTTCTGGCCTGAAGCTCTGTGAAACTATTGATCTAAGGTCTTCACATAGCTTCCATTACCATAGTACCTGAGTGAGTCACAATCTTTAATATATTCATCCTCACAACACTCCTGTGAGGTAGGGACAGCGGCGTATTATTGCCTAGGCTGACAAGGCCTAGGCCTAGGGCGGCAAATTTGCAGGGGCGGCAAATTTGAGCACCCCCGGAGAAGTTCCCCTGCTCCAGCTGCCTCCTCCGTGAGCGCGCCGCCGCTTCCTGTTTCTCTCCCCTCCCTCCCTGCCCAGCGGAACAGCTGTTTCGCTGGGCAGGGAGGGAGGAGAGAGAAACAGGAAGCAGCGGCGCGCTCGCGGAGGAGGCAGCTGGAGCAGGGGAACTTCTCCGCAGCTGTTTCGCTGGTCAGAGAGGGAGGGGGGAGGAGGGGGAACGCGGCGTGCTGGGGAAGAGGCGGGGCTGGGGCGGGGATTTGGGGAAGGGATCCAATATGGTCAGGGAGGGGGCGGAGTTAGGGCGGGACTTTGGGGAAGGGGTTGGAATGGGGGAGGGAAAAGGGTGGAGTCGGGGCGGGGCCAGGGGCGGCAATTATTTCAGGGCCTAGGGGCGGCAAAATTATTAATCTGCCCCTGGGTAGGGAAGTGGTGTTATCCCCATTTTACAGATAAGGAAGTGAGGCACAGAGAGACTAGTTGATTTCCCCAAAGACACACCAGAAACCTGTAGCTGAGCAGGGAATTGAACCCTAGTCTCCTGAGTCCCAAGCTAGTGCTCTAACCATTGGATCATCTTGGATATTTGTTTGTGTGGTTCCTTTTTACCTGGTAGCAACACTATGTGTAGAGTGAAAATAAGCATGATTCTACATGCATTAGAAACAGATGTCTTAGGTTTTGGACATTGGCTTTATATTGCTTGCTTTAATGGTATGTTAGATATGTTGTGTACTTCCATCTCCACTGTTTGTTATAAGAATCACCTTAAATCAATTCCTTATCCACATACAGTATAAATGCACAGGGACAGAGTTGCTTTCAGGAGTGTCTTTGCTTACAATTTATCTGTCTAGTTAGATAATGTTTGCAGCTTGTCCTTGACAAAACGTGGTTAAAGTATCACATTTTTATCATCCCCAATCTACATAGTCAGGGAAGCTACCGACTAAACATTGTGGTTGCAATGTCTGCCTCGGGTAGTGGTAGTAGAAACCAGAAAAGCAATTTCCCATCTAACAAGGTTATGTACAGAGTCTTAGAGCTTCATGAGCTGATATTTTAGTGCTTAAAGAGAGGGTAAATATTTAAAGTGTCCCATAAATAGTACATTGTCATTCAGATATCTGAATTCATGTGTGTGTATATAAAATAAAAAAATCTGGTTTTGTCCTGTACAGTTCAATTATCTTGAAGAGTTAGTTTCAAGCTTCATTACTTTAGATTTCGTTTTCTGTTCAATGTGGTGTTTCAGTTTTGATGTGAAAATAAATTTTTTTTTTATTTTAACATTTGTTGACTGGGAAAGATTTAAGTGTTTTTCTTATTCTCTCATATAAATGCACCTTTCACATGTAGTTATTATGTTTCCGATCAATGAGATGTTTTTTGTTTAAACTTACTGTGGTAACTTTCAATCAGCACTGCTGTCCAGGAGATAAAATCCTGGAGCAATTATAAAATCCTGGGACAGTGCCAATGTCCTTTGACAGACTCAGGACAGGAGGACCTAAATTGACTCTGATTTATGAAGTCTAGTGACCTTAACATGTGTGAAGAAGTTTGGTATATAAATACCAAAGTTTAAAGGCATTTGAGAACAGCCAATCAAGCATTTTATGCAGCATGTTCTTAACTACTAATGTTAACAATGCGCTGTGGCATGTTGTGCACACATGTTCATATCTGATGCACTGCCTCCTGATATAAAAATACAACCTGCTATAAACCAAGACAAGGGCAAAGGCTGGAATTATGGCACAAAACACAAAGGTCCAGATTGTGCCACCCTTGATCATGTTGAATAGTCCCTTACTCCACTAGTTGTCTCATTTGAAGTCAATGAGACAGCTCTTGAAGTAAGGTGCTACTCAAGATGAGTAAAGGCATTGGACTCTGACCCATATGGATGTTGCCTTAGTTTATACGTGGCAAATTGTCTCTTTGATATGTAATGAATGTAATAATTACTACAAATGTGGCAATTCACATTTTTAAAGTGGGTCTTAAAGACCCTAATGATAACATCTCCTTGAGCCTGGCGTAGGCATCCAGAATGGTGTCCAGTCACGCACATTCTCTGCCTGTGGCATATAATAGTCTAGGCTTCTGTGGGCTGTAATATTTAGGTCTCATTTCGGTTGCTGGATTTAGCGTGCAGGTGCTGGGTGGTGTCAGTGGCCGGTGATATCAGGAGGTCAGACTACTGGCCTTTGAATTATATGACATCAGTAGTGGTGGACAAAAACATATGTGGCCTGGGTTTCACAAAATCAAAACGAGATTGTTGTTTGGCCCTCACTCTCATTTTGTCTGAGCCCCCAAACTCTGGGGGTGAGGACAAGTGATTAACTTTCTTTGGTCCCCAACATGGAAAAGGTAGGAACAGCTCTAAATGCACAAAACCAGTAATTAGTGCACAGTGCTAAAACTGGAATGAAATGTGTGCCATTTGCTGTGACTGGATTATTTTTGGTGACACTTCAAGTGAGTAAACTTCTGCAAAGGAAAGACTCTCTCATTGTAAAAAGAATTTCTTGTTGCCATAGGGGAAGATTTCAGACAGAAAACTTGCTGTTTTGAGCTGTTTTGTTGTATACTAGCGTAGTCTGTATGCTGGGACAGCATTGCCAAAGATTTTAGTGGATTTTGTGATGTAGGTATTTGTCTACAAGGAACTGGGCTAAAACCAACCCACAGTTAAAAATACTGTGACTGACCTAACTGTAGGGATCACTGGGAGTGCTGTGATACAACAGTCCCTTGTAAATATTTGGTAGTGTGGAGGGAAATGCAGTTACAGGGAATGAAGTACAGTCTGCACTCCAGACACTAGGTTCTACAGATTTTTGCCCTTTGTTGGGTTTTTATTAAAGACTCACACATATCTGGTAAATAACCAGTGAGTCGTTGCTAGAGCTGGCAAAGGGGAAAAGGTGCAGGTACCCTTGTTACAATGTCTTAGACAAATGACAATTAAAAATAATCACTGTAGTTTGTAAATCCACCCGTAGGAGGCAATCAAGTAGAGAGGCACAAGGATATCCTCTCCCCTTTCAGACCTAGTATTTAGGGTGCTCCTGCTAGCCCATTCTTCTGTTAGAGGGCAATTAATTATTGGCCTGTGGAACCCACTGGCCAGGGGTTCAGTTCCCTCATCAGTCATCTCATTAGGGGCCTTTCCTTGTTCATCTTGCAGCCAGCTGCAGTGGTTGCCTCTCACTGTCTGCTTGGACTGCTCTACTTCGGGTTTTCCTTCACAGTCAATTGCCAGGCTATTGCCTGCAACCAGCTGCTGTCACGGTCCAACCCTCTATCTCCTTGAGTCTGATCTTCTGTCACTTCTTGGTCACGCTAGGTAACAGATTGCCATCTATGGATACTGAAATGTGTTTCTACAGCTCCTAGAACGACAACCCAATCTTTTCCCTTCTGCTTGTTCTAGGGGACTAGTGAGTTGCCCAATCGGAGGCTAGCAAGTTCATGACAATGCCAATTTTAATATTTTTTCTTCATGCTATTAAAATTATAACCCAGATTTTCAAAGATAGGTGCATAAAGTTGGGAACCAAGTCCATATTTGGGCATCTAAATAAAAATCTTTATTTTTATTTTTTTCCCCCAGAGGTGCTCAGCACCCATTGAATTTGTTGGAAGTTTGGACTTTGAGCGCATATGAAAAATAAGGCACTTTTATGTAGGTGCCTGAATATGAATTATGGATGGGATTTTCAGAAGTGTCTAGGTGACTTGAAAGCACAAGTCCCATTGAATATTGGTGTGCCTAAATCACATAGGCACTTTAAAAACCCCGCCTCTTAACTTTAGACACCCAAGTTTGAAACTTATTTTTTATAATCCTGGATGTAGTTATAACATTTCATGTATCTGTTAATGTGGTTCTGATGCACAAAGAATTGTAATTTGGAGGCAGGTTAGGTAAACCTTAACTTTGTCCTTTTGCCACTGAATACAATAGAATACATTGATTATGCAGCCATGTCACTTGCCTGAATCTTGTTTCCATTAGATTACAGTATATAGTGTCTCTGAAATGCTGTATAAACTGAGTTAACCCATCATGTCTCAGACTGTAATAAATAACCAATTTGCAAAAAGAAAACAGAATTTAACAGTTGGCTTGTAGAACATTTTCTCTTTGCAAGTCACTGTCAAACACTATTATAACTTTCAGAGTGGTAGCCGTGTTAGTCTGTATCAGCAAAAACAACTAGGAGTACTTGTGGCACCTTAGAGACTAACAAATTTATTTGGGCATAAGCTTTCGTGGGCTAAAACCCACTTCATCAGATGCATGCAGTGGAAAATACAGTAGGAAGATTATATACACACACACACACACACACACACACAGTCTTTATTCAAGCCTAATTTAATGGTGTCCAGTTTGCAAATTAATTCCAGTTCTGCAGTTTCTTGTTGGAGTCTGTTTTTGAAGTTTTTTTGTTGAAGAATTGTGACTTTTAGGTCTGTAATTGAGTGTCCAGGGCGGTTGAAGTGTTCTCTGACTGGTTTTTGAATGTGTTAATTCTTGACATCTGATTTGTGTTCATGTGGGAGTGGATGGGTCATTACACAAACTAAAAACTATTTCCCCATGCTAATTTTTCCCCTAATGTTACTCACACCTTCTTGTCAACTGTTTGAAATGGGCCATCCTGATTATCACTACAAAGGGTTTTTTTTCTCCTGCTGATAATAGCCCACCTTAATTGATTAGTCTCGTTAGAGTTGGTATGGCAACCCCCATTTTTTCATGTTCTCTCTCTCTCTCTGTGTGTGTGTGTGTGTGTGTGTGTGTATATATCTTCCTACTGTATTTTCCACTGCATGCATCTGATGAAGTGGGCTGTAGCCCACGAAAGCTTATGCCCAAATAAATTTGTTAGTCTCTGAGGTGCCACAAGTACTCCTCGTTCTTTTTATTGTAACTTTGTAGTTTATATTGAACTGGTCAGCCACTGTAAAGATTTTCCCCCCCCAGGTCTGTTTGCATCTCTCATTTCCTCTTCCCCGATTACTCTATCTCACAGCCACCATACGCAGTGACTTCAAAGGCCCCACATAATTCCCCAAGTCAGCTGGGTGAGCGGTGGAGGCAGCATGCAGGATTCTTCTGTAAAATCCCTTTGTTTGGCTTCTGCAGCTCTAGAAAGCTATACCATAAAAAAGAAGGAAAATTAACCACTAAGGCGTCTTCTCAGAAGTGTGTTGATATTCATAACGTTATAGAATCATAGGAGTGTAGGGCTGCAAGGGATCTCAAGAGGTCATTTAGTCCAGTCTCCTGTGCTGAGGCAGGACCAAGTACACCTAGACCATCCTTGACAGGTGTTTGTCCAACCTCTTCTTAAAAACCTCCTATGATGGGGATTCCACAACCTCTCTTGAAGCCTATTCCAGTGCTTACCTACCCTTAGAGTTAGGTTAGATATTAGAAAACACTTTCCAAGTCTCCCTTGCTGCAGATTAAACCCATTACTTCTTGTCCTACCTTCAGTGGACATAGAGAACAATTGATCATAGTCCTCTGTATAACAGTCCTTAACATATTTGAAGACTTTTTTTTAATCTTTCCATTTAGGCCAGAAAACGTTTTATCATTTTTGTTGCTCTTTTCTGGACTCTTTTCAATTTGTCCACATCTTTCCTACAGCATGGCACCCAGAACTAGACACAGTACTCCAGCTGAGGCCTCACCAGTGCTGAGTAGAGAGGGACAATTACCTCCCATATCTTACATGCAAAACTCTTATTAATACATCCAAGAATGATATTACCCTTTTTTGCAACCACATCATATTGTTGGCTCATAATTACTTAGTTGTCCGCTATAGCTCATAGATCCTTTTCAGCAGTACTACCAGCTAGCCAGTTATTCCCCATTTTATGGTTGTGCATTTGATTTTTCCTTCCTAAGTGAAGCACTCAACACTTGTCTTTCATCTTGTTGATTTCAGACCAATTCTCCAATTTGTCAGGGTCATTTTAAATGCGAAACCAGGTCACAGTGCCACACACTTGCTGAAATTTGGCCTGGCTGCTCTTCTGTCATGCCAGGGGGCATGCCACCCTCCACCCCCATTTAAAAAGTAGAGGAGAAACTATCCTTTGGTTTCCCGTGTTTCACTCCCCCCCCCCACACACACCTCCGTGCCATCTCCAGCACCTATAGTGGTAAGTGCTCAAAAAGTTATATAAATGAGAGCAGGCTTTGTGACTGTGGTGCATGTAACCGTGTAACTTGTGATTTCTCGCGCTCACTGTCCCCCACTCCCCCCCCCCCCCCCCCCCCCCATGTACTGCACCTTTAAATATTTGTCATGCAAGACAGCTGCCACTCTAGGATACTGAGTTGATGCAGCATGTTGCACCAAAGATACATACCAGGCTTTCATGGAGGCTTTCGTATTGGTCTTTTTTTCTGTTTTTCTTAATCTAAAATAAGCCATTTGTGCTAAAAGTACCATATATGGCTGTCCTACATGTATGGGAAAACGTCGTGAATAGAGGCAGTACATCACAGAGGAGTTAAGTGACAGCAAGTCCATGACAGAGCTGGGAGTAGAACCCCAGATTACCTGACTCATTTCCTTGCTTTGATAGCATGAACATTCCCCCAGACTGAGAATAAATAACCTCAGAACATGGGGATGGAACTGTAACAGGAAGCAGCTAAAGAAACATTGCCAACCACAGGAATTTAACAGATACATAGTTCTTAATTTCTGCTTGTCATGAAGTCACAGGGACTGGTCTATGCCCCAGTCTATACCCAATCTCCTGGGAATGATCCCTTTAGTGTTCTAGGCCCCACAGACCTACACAGCTCCACAGAGGCAGGCCCCTGGGCTCCAAGACTCCAGCACCAGCAACCCCTGTTTCTCACCATGGCTCCCTGCAGTGAATCCAGCTGAATCAGACTCCTGCGGGAGGCTAGTACTGTACCCCTTCAGGACACAATGTTCTCAGTGAGTATTTGCAATGACACCGGCAGTCTTTTCTGAACAAGGTAACAATGTATTAGTCACCTGGGTACAGAATCTGAAAGTCCTTAGGTTAGCACAGAGAGGCAGAAATTAAGCCGTAGTCCATCCTGGCCAAGCCAGTGCCATGATGAGCCAGACATGGTTTAATGGACTACAACTCCAGCTCTTTCCCCCTGCCCCCTTTTGTCGTCTCTGGTCTGGGCTCCTGAGTCCCTCCAAAAATGCCCCCCTTCTTCCAGTCACCTGACACCTTGTTCTCCAGCTCAGTTCACAAATCTCGCTTGCTGGGGTTTCCTGCTGTTAGGTGTTGATTGTTCAGTGGTTGGGGCATCTTTGTCTTGCTGGACCCTCTGTTTTGAGCCAGTTTTTTAATGACTCTACTCATTCCTCTCCCCTCCTCCCCCCCGGCACCTGGGTGACACAGACGACACCTCTGGTCTCCTGCCCTGTTCCAAGAGCAGTGCTAAACTTTTTGCACCCACTGGGTAGCAATACACTGTACAGAGGGAAACTGAGGCATGCCTAGGATTCATAAAAATGTTACAGAAAATTCCCACTGTGTCACCCTGCTCTTGACCCTTTGTAACCCTTTGCTCTTCAAAAGCAACAGTTTCCCCTTACTAGTTTTGGTTTGTCTATGCCAGGCAAACATTGGTAGTTCAACCCCAAGGAGCACAAACCTCTATAGCTTTTTTGCTGGTCATAAGCATAAAGGAAAGATGTGAAGAATAGTATGAGGCCAATATGGCTCCATCAGGAGCTCTTTAATTACCTGAACATCATAAAGGAATCCTACAAAAAGTGGAAACATGGACAAATTTGGCCTGTTTGGGTTTCTTGCCCTTCTCCCCCACCCCTCCTTTTGCAGTCCTTCTGGTGCCCTTGCTTACCACAGATATTTATTAATTGTACTATGGTACAGTGAAACCCCACTATAATGCGATGATTGGGGTCCAAAAAATTCGATCACGATAAATGCGGGGTCGCGGTATAGCGGGGTTACAAACATTTACCATTTCAAGCCGGTCAGTTTCAAGCTGGTCAATTTTTCTTGGGCAGAAAACGACTTGCATTTGCGAACTGCCCATAACAGTAACTGAAAGGGTGCAGCTCCAGCAGCGGGGGCTCTCAACCATGCAGCGAGAGAGGGAAACACTTGGGGAGAGCAAGGGAGACGTGCAAGGGGCAGAGGAAGAGCGAGGAGCAGCTGGGGAGGAGAATGGCTCTTCTCGCCAAAAGGAGAAGCGGGGGTAGGGGGGAAGAGGCAGTGGGGAAGGCACATTTCTTTTCTTTTTTTCCTATGCTTCGGTGGCGCTCTGGCCGCGTTTTTTTTTTCTCCCTGCGCTTCGGTGGCGCTCCGGCCGCTTTTTTTATTTTTTGCTTGGGGTGGCCGGAGCCACCTTATGATCGCATTATATCCGAATTTGCGTTATCGCAGGGTTTCACTGTATTGTCAAGATGCCTCAGTGAAGATCAGGACTCTGTTAAACTGAGTACTGTACGTACATGTAGTAAGAAATGGTTCCTGCCCCCAAAGAGTTTACAGTCTAAATAGACAATACCGACAAATGGTGGGAGAAAGGAAATATTATTCCCATTTTACAGATGGGAAATGGAGTCACCGAGAGATGAAGTGACTTGTCCAAGGTTGCACAGGAGGTCTGTGGTAGGGCTGGGACATGAACTCACATCTCTCAAGTCTCTGTCCAGTGTGTCTTAACCACAAGACCATCTTTCCTCTCTAATATCCATAAATATCCATGCTTTTGTCTCCTCCAGCCTGGACTACTGTATATGTGATGCTTAGAACTGCCCTTGAAAACCACCTGGAAGCTTCAGCTTGTGCAGGATGTTGCTGCCTGTTTCCTAAGTGTGCTGGGTCACCATGAGCATATAACACTTGTGCTTTGCACTGGTCATGTGGTTTCTCAGTGCAATTCAAGGTGCCAGTTGTGTTCTCTAAAGCCCTAAATGGTCAGAGGGACAGCTTCCTGAGAGTCTGCATCTCCTCTTATGTCCCATCATGAATGGTTAAGAATGGCAGGGGAATTCTTACTTTTGGCCCCTGAGTGTAAGCTCTAGAGGATAGCCAGCATACTTAGCTGAATGCCCACATCTGTGAAACTTGCTACTTCCTTCCCCTTTTCAGCACCTGAGTTTGGAAGGCTTCAGGGCACACTACAGGGAGCGCTCATGTAACCAATCCTTTTGTGCCTAAAGGAGTCAGTGCTGAGGATTTGATTTGGTAGTGGGTGGCCAATGGGCCTATGGTCCAGTGGTTTTCTGGCTGCTTTGTTGTTCAATTGAGTCATCATAGAAGAGAATCGGACTGACTATAATTACGGTACAGCAATGCCTTTCTAAAAGGACATTTGTGAAATGATTAGGCCTCATTGTCTACAAGAGGAAAACATTCAGAGGAAGATCTATACCAGAAAAAAATAAATTTCAATGTATTTGAGCACATTCCGAAATCAGGAAGTGTAGTTACTTCTTAAAAGGACTTGTTTTCCACAATAGAATGTCAGTTACTTGGTACCATTTTCCAAAGCAAGAAACGTTTTGTTTTGTTTTTTAAAGTCTGATATAAAAATTTAGGCTTTATTATATCATTTAAAAAATATGTATTAGGAAGATATTCATAAATTGAGTGAAGTTTAAAAAGAAATTTAACATTCGTATTTCAGAAAAGTAGGAAGAGGCCCATGACTGTTCAACAAGGCATGGTTAAAGGATTAGAAAGCATGCCTTATAGCCAGTGGCGGATTAGCCACTGGGCCAACGGGGCCTGTGCCCAGGGGCTCCAGACAATTGGGCCCTGGAAAAATGGGCGCCCCCACACCCCGACCTGCTCTGCCCACCCGGCTCTCTTGCCAGGGAGCGGGGTTGGGGCTTGGAGGCTTACCGGTCTTGCCCTGCTCTGCCCGCTCACCCGGCACTCCAGCTGGGGATTGGGGTCGGGGCACAGAGGGCTTGCCCCGCCCTGCCCGCCTGCCCGGCGCTCTAGCCAGGGAGCGGGGTCGGGGTGCGGGGGCAGTAGTACCAGGCGGGCAGCGCAGGACAAGCACCCGCGCCCTGACCCTGCTCCACAGCAAGAGTGCCAGGCGGGCAGAGCGGGACAAGCCCCTGCGCCCCGACCCCGCTCAGCGTGACAAGCCCCTGTGCCCCGACCTCATTTTCCCGGCAGGAGCTTGGGGGGGGACTGCAGGCGGAAGGGATGGGGAGGGGCCCCCACTTGCTCTGGCCCAGAGCCCCACAAAACCCCAATCAAAGAGCTCAATGTATTTAGTTTAACAAAGAGAAGGTTAAGGGGTGACTTGATTATATTTTATAAGTATTAGGGATGTAAATATCCATTAAAAAAGTTAACCATTTAAATGATTAAAATTGTCATTTAAATGGTTAACCAATTAAAGGGAGAGGGGCTGGGGCCTGCCTAGCTGGGGTTGCTCTCGTCAGCTGGGCTGGGGTTGGGGTTGGGGCTGGGGTTGTTCCGGCCGGCCAGTCTGGGCTGGGAGCTAATGGTTTAGGGTTGGTTAACCGGTAAGATTAATGCTTACCGGTTAACCATTTAGTATTTTACATCCCTAATAAGTATCTACGTAGGGAACAGAAATTTAATAATGGGCTCTTCAGTTTAGCAGAGAAAGGTATAACACGATCTAATGGCTAGAAGTTGAAGCTAGACAAATTCAGAATGGAAATAAGGCATAAATGTTTAATGTTGGGAGTAATTAACCATTCTCCATAACTGACACATTTTTAAATCAAGATAGCGTGCTTTTCTAAAAGATAGGGTCTGAGAATTATTTTGGGGAAGTTCTGTGATCTGTGTTATACCGGAGGTCAGACTAGATGATCATGATGGTTCTTTGTGGCCTTAGAATCTATGAATCCATGAACAAAATCAATGAAATGTAACAGCAGCAAAGAGGTAGCTACTCTACAGAGTTAGAAGGATGGGTNTCAATGGTGTTGTGCGTTTGTTGTCTCATACAGTGACTAGGGAAGCAAGGGGCTAGAACAAAAACTCGGTTTTGGAGCTGGTGGAGGGCAGTTCGGGAATTTGAACTCTGTGCTGGGATTGGAGTTAGATTTCGCTGCTGGCTGTTTGGCTGTTTATATATGGCCTCTAGAAGAGTAGGGCCTTTTGTTGCTAGGTAGGCCTAAGGCTGTCATTTCACTTTTATCCTCTTTGTGCCTCAGTTTCCCCATCTGTAAAATAGTCACTGCCCACACATGGGTGTTGTGGTGATTAGTTAATATTTTTACAACATTTTTAAGATGTAAAATGCTACAGAAGTACTAGGCATTATTGTTCTTTTCTCTTATCCTTCTCGAACAGTCTTCTCATATGCATAAAAAAAACAAAAAATTTGGTATAGCATATACTATCAAGTAGCCTAGAGCAGGCTTGTGTTCCTCGCTTCCTGCATACTGCTTAGTGGCTGAAAGCTTTTCAGTTTGTGCTTCACAATGCTCTTGAAGTGGTGTGTGCCAGTGCACACCCTCTTATGGAATATTGTTTCATTGATAGATCCTGGTATAATGCCAATGTGCAGCGGATTTAAGAGGAATTTAAGGCAGCTGTGGGAAATGGTAATCGAAATTCCTTTACTTTCAGAATTTAAAATCTCAGCCTTAATTTTGCATTAAGAGTTTGTGTTTTCACAGAGATGGGTAACAGTTGGGAATTGGCTAAAGGGAAAAGGAGGAACAGGTTGTGCTGAAAGGTGAATTATCGGACTAGAGAGAGGTTACTAGCAAAGTTACTCAAGGATCAGTCTTGGGACCAATTTTATTCAATATTTTTATTAATGACCTTGGCACAAAAAGTAGCAGTGTGCTAATGAAATTTGCAAATGGTACAAAGGTGGGAGGCATCATCAATAGAGGAGGATCAGAATATTTTACTGGAAGTTCTGGGTGGCCTTGAAGACTAGAGCGACAGAAATCAGATGAAATTTAATATTACGAATTGTAAGGTCATGTACTTAGTCTGATCATAAGAATTTCTGCTACAAGCTGGCTTTATCAGTTGGAAGTGACAGAGGAGGAGAGAGACCTGGGTATGTGGGTTGATCACAGGATGACTGAGCCACCAATGAGATGTGGCTGTGAAAAAGGCAAATGTGATCCTAGAATGTATTAGGTGAGGCATTACCAGTAGAAAGAGAGAAGCATTAATGCCCTTGTACAAAGCACTGGTAAGACCTTATTTGGAATACTGTATGCCAGTGGTTCTCAACAGGGGTATGTGTACCCCTGAGAGTAAGCAGAGGTCTTCCAGGGATACATCAACTCAAATTGTTGTTTGCTTAGTTTTACAACAGGCTACATAAAAAGCACTAGCGAAGTCAGTACAAACTCAAATTTCATACAGACAATGACTTGTTTATATGCTCTATATACTATACACTGAAATGCAAGTACAATATTCATATTCCAATCAATTTATTTTATGAGTATATAGTAAAAATGAGAAAGTAAGCAATTTTTCAATAATAGTGCGCTGTGACACTTTTGTATTTTTATGTCTGATTTTGTAAGCAAGTGGTTTCTAAGTGAGGTGAAACTTGGGATACACAAGACAAATCAGTCTCCTGAAAGTAGCCTGGAAAGGTTGAGAGCCACTGCTGTATGCAATTCCCATGTTCAAGAAAGATGAATTGAAACTGGAACAGGTGCAGAGAAGCACTACTAGGATGATCAAGGAAATGAAGGGCCTATCTTATGAGATTAGATTGGAAGAGTTTGGCTTGTTTAGTCTCGGGGGAAAAAGAAGACCGAGAGGGATATGATTGCTCTCTGTAAATACATTAGGATGGTAAATACCAGGGAGGGTGAAGAGTATTTAAGCTTAACAGACAATATTTTCATAAGAACAAATGAATGCAAACTGGCTATGAACAAATTCAGGCTGAAAATTAGAAGGTTTCTAGCCATCAGAAGGGTGAGATTCTGGAACAGCCGCCCAGTAGGAGTTGTGAGGGAAAACAACTTAATTAGTTTTAAGAGAGAGCTGGACAAATATATGAGTGCAATTGTATGACTAGGGGACAAGGCTCAACAGCCCTGGAGCTCACTTCTAATTTATATCTTATTTTCCTAAACCTTGTGCTTCAGAGTTTCAGTGAGTCAGTGGCAGGACTCAGGAAGGGGACACCCCCCACCATGTATTCAAGGAGGCTTTTTTTCTCTCCTTTCAAGCATCAGGCATGGCCACAACTGGAGATGGGGGAGTGTGGGCTGGTGCTCTGAGGTGGCACCAAGTATTCTCTCTCTCAGGTGCTTGACTGTCTGGTTCTTGCTCACATGCTCAGGGTCTAACTTATCACCATATACGAGGTTCGGAAGGAATTCTCCCCCAGGTCAGATTGGCAGGGACCTTGGGGTTTTTTCGCCTTCCTCTGCAGCATGGGTGTGCAGGTCACTTGCCAGGATTACCCAGGTGTATCTCAATCATTCCTCTGCCATTGCAGGGGCCTCTGGAACTGAGGCACCTCTGTCCCTCCTATTCTCTGCCTGTGGCACATAGTCTAGTCTCCTGAGGACTTGTAACGGGGCGGGACTCACCCCTGTGGCGCCTCCTGCTGGTCATCCAGGGAATTAGCGTTTCCAGCCTCTGGAGCGCCCTCTGCAGGCTGGTGTCCCACTTGCTGCTGGGCTCGAGTCCCTCCTGGATCCTGGTATCCCTTTCAGGCCGGGGTGCTTCCCCCTGGCAGTACCCCCACAGATCTGGGTCTCCCCTCCCCGGGGAACTCCCACCCTCTATCCCCACCTCGCCTCAGTCTTTGGCTACTGCCAGTCACCATCTAGCCCCCGTTCACTGTGGGGGACTGCAGTATAATTGCCACTCATCACTGGCAAGGGGGGTTTTGGACCTGCTGCCTCTGCCTGCCCTTGGGCTGCCCTCTGCAACCCCAGTACCTTCTTTGGCCTTTAACAAGGCCTGCAGCGGGGGTGGGGTTTCTAGGCCGGGCCTTCCCCCAGCCCTGCCCCACAGTACCCTTTTCTGGCCTTTAACAAGGCCTGCAGCCTGGGGGGTTTCTAGGCCGGAGCTCCCCAGCTCCTCTGGCCTTCCCCCAGCCCTGCTCCAGTCTTGGTACCCTGTCAGCTTCCAGACAGCCAGGCCCTTCCTTCTCTACTGCTAGAGAGAGACTCTGTGTGCTCCTGGCCCACTGCCCTCTTATAAGGGCCAGCTGGGCCCTGATTGGGGCCTGGCCACATTTGTGGCTGGTTCCCCAATCAGCCGAGGCTTTCTTCACAGCCGCAGCCCTCTCCAGGGCTGCTTTTAACCCCTGTTCCTCAGGAGTGGGGCAGCCGCCCCATTACAGGGCTCATTTACTTTCGTCTCATTTTGGCCATTGGGTTTAGTGTGTGGGTATTAGTGGCCTGGGATATACAGGAGGTCAGGCTAGATGATATAATGGTCCCTTCTGCCCTTAAACTCTATTACTCTTAACAACTGAAAGGGAGGATAGTCCTTATGGTTTAAAATACAGGATTGGGAGGCAGGAGATTTGACTTCTATTTTCAGTTCTGTCTCTGACCTTCATGTAACCTTGGGCAAATTGCTTAGTCTGTGCCTCAGTTTCCACATCTGTTGAATGGGAACAATGACATGACCCACCTGCCAGGGTTGGGAGCATCTCTGTAGCAGATACTATGAAAGTGCAAAGAATTATTAGATATATTTGAGGGCTAAATACTTATGTAGTTTTATACTGTCTTATAACTGCATTGCCTATGTGACATTTTTATGTGATGTGAAAGATGACCATATAAAATATTAGAATATATAATGTACGACTCTTTCAAGCAACTAAGCTTGTTGTCTTCCTTGTCTAGTATTGATTTGCCTAATGATCACTGCTTACACATCTACAGAGAGACACATTAACATGTATGAAGGGCAATTATAACTCTTTGACGAAGAAGAAATTCATATCATCAGTTACCCCTTGAAACAGCACAAGTTAAATTAAAAAAAAAATCATTCAGCCACAGACCATTGTCGGCTAGAGTAGCAAACAGATCAATAACAGGCAGCAGTTACTATGTCATGCTGTCTGTGGAGGCCTGTAATGGAAAGGACATGATTGAATTGCTTAAATGTTATTTAGGGTCAAACATCTGACTCTGTCCTTTCAGTGTTAATTGTGCATATCAGCTATTGCAGATCTAATGAAAAATCTGGTACAGAATGTGCCAAGGCCTATTAGCTAGGTGGTTTAATGATTTCCTTATAAGGGTAAACTTCCAGAGTCAGATTCTTCTCTATGATATTGCCTCTTTGTGCTGATCTGATAATACAATAGAACCATAAAGCCAACAGATTTAGCCAGTTCAGGATTCCCTTCTACCTTTAACACCTCCCTATGCCACTCTCTGCCTGGCCCCTAGTGTAGCGGGCTCATTAGGGGATGTACCCACAAGGAACAGGATATGACCAGCGCTCCATTGTGCTCCCTGAGTTTGCTCTAAACTACGCAGTCACCAGTGTGGTGCAGAACTGCCTCCTTTGTGCCCCCTGCCAAAACTGCGTCCAGTGTGTATTGGGTGCAGCTGAGAATCTAGACCCCAATGTCTAAGTCTGATAGGCATGTATTCAGTGTTCATAATGTTAATTCTGTGACATATTCTACATGCTTCTGAATGTATCTTCATAAAACCCAGCCAACCAAACAAAAAAGATAAGTACGTTGGTTTTTACCTTATGGATATGCAGCTCATATGGCAGACCTCCACCATCTGGGGATGACCTGCTCAGATATCTTTTTTTCATATGAAAATCATCCTGGACAGGCAACAGAGTTTACTATATTAGAACAAAGTGCTTTTAATTAAGAGGTCTCTATATCAACCACTGCCACTTGAAAATATCTTCTTGTGCAGATTAGAACAGTTAGGGAATTAGTGATGGGATATAGATCCTTTCAATTTCAACTGCTGGTTTAAATGTGCTCCGCCATAGCTTGGTAGCGCCCAAGAGATTTTGCCATGTGATATCTGTTCGGTGAAATAAGTTGGTTGACTCAGTCCTGTTCCTAATAGGCAGATGTCCACATGTGCAAAATCACCACTCTATTGGGGATTTGTTGGCAGTCCCAGCAGAGAGGCCAAAGACTGGTCATGGACATCGAATTCTACTCTAAATCCTAGAGGTGGATCTTCCAAGTCATGGCTAAGGCACATGGACAAGGCCACAGTGTAGAGACAGCTGGCACTGCCTCTTTCTGTGCTGTGCTTGTCTCATGGATAGAGATTTATATTCTCCAGAACATTCAGGCCAGAACCTTTCAGGAGCACTAAATCCTCTACATAAATCAGTCCTGCGTGGGATAGTCATTGAACTAGGTTCAGTAATCATAAAACTGCCGCAATTAGGTATAAAAAAGGTATTGCATTGAGCTAAGTGTTAAACCCAACTGAGAAGAGCTGATATTAAGCATATTGTCTGCAGTAAGGGATGAGAGCTCAGAAAACTCTGCTTCCTTGTCTCCCTTCAAAGTCTCTGGTGACTTGTGCAGGGAGACTGGAACTGGGGTCCATCCCCCTTTTTGCTGCTAGAATTCTTTTTCGTCCTTCCCCCAGTTGCTGAAACACCTACCTAGTCTACTTATTTTTCCTATACCGTCCATCACCATGATGGGCATTGTAGCATCCCCATAATAAGGGCCCTGATCCATCCAGTTTCCAAGCACTCCTAATGTTGAATACATTTAAGTAGGTTATAGAAGTCTGCCTGAGGTCTCACAAGCCCCCTCAAAAACCTAGCATCACCTCGGGAAGCTGACTGTGCCAACAAGTAGAGAACCTCATGATTCCTACCTGTCTGTCTCAACTGCTGGCCTTTCTCCCCCATCTCCACATCACTGGATGCCATGACAGCAGGACTGGCCACTCAAGTACATACCCAGGGTCCCGGGCAGGTTGCTCTGGTGCCCGTGCTGCCATGGCTTCACTGCTATTGTAATCCAAGCTAGCTAGGTCTAAACTAGCATGGGTATGTCTACATGTGCAGCAGTCACACCTCTGATTGCAATGTAGACATACCCAAAGAGGTTGGCTGGGATGACCCATATCATAGATACTCTCTTTACACTCAAAATGATAATGATACAAAAGCAGCACATTCTTTACCTGTGTGGAATGAAATACACAATGTGTTAAGCTCTCTGTGGCTAATATAGATCTTTCTAAAATTGTATCATTTGTATAGAATTGTATGGTTTGAGTGCTCGGCCTCAAAAAGGTTAAATATTTTTGGTAGCCTGTCTTGATCTTTAACTCTCCAGCATTTACTATGCATAAATGGGTTTGTCTAGACTGGGAAGATTAGGTCATGTTTCACAATATGCTACCTAAGATGATGTTAAACAATATTATGCATTTTGTGTAGACACGGCAAATTATATTTGTAAAATGTGGTGAATAGTTGTGGTCAACCCTTTGCTTCCCCCACTAGATGACGACAACCAACTAATGAATTTTTTAACACCACTTGCTTTGTCTAATCTTGGTGCAAAGTCTTTTTAAAAACCATGTTAGCTAACACATTTGAAACACGTCTTTTTACTAGTGTAAACATGGTCTTGGTAGGATTAGAGAAGCTTTTTTTTTTTAATTTTTTTTGGCCACATCTACAGTAGGGGGAAAGTAGTGTTTTTGACACATTAGCTAAAAGCATGTTAACATCCTAGAGTAGACAAGGCAAGTTGTAGTTTAAAACTTGTTAGCGCTAGCTCCTTCTAGGGTTGACCCCTGCCAGCTAACATGTTAAAATACTGCTTTCCCTGTCTATGCTAGGGTTTTAACACGCTTTAAAGCCACACCTTTTTTCCCAGCAAAGACATGGCTTTCGTGAGTAAGGCACAGGACTAGGAGTCAGGAGACCTGTGTTCTATGCTGTTCCTGGCTCTACCCACAGACTCACTGTTTGTTTGATTTGGACAAATATATCAATCTCTCTATCATAGATTTCCCCATCTGTAAAATAAGCCTTCCCTGCCTATCTGGTGTTTTTGAGGCTAAATTCATTAGTGTCTATACAGCATTATGTGAGATCCATTTATAGAATGTGCTTTAGAAGTGCACTCGGTATCTGGGTTAATTTCTGTCTAAGATGTTTGTTTTTTTGCTTGGCTTGTGTTGAATTTTGGAGACATATGGGGAGGCTATGCTCTATGAGTTGAGACCGGGATATTTTTTGAATGATTAAAAGCCCGAACCCTGAGAGAGCATTTTACCAAAACAAAGTCTCTTGTGATACCAGTCCTCCCACAGAGAAAGGGAGCAGTGTTTTTCAGAAGATAAGGGAAATGCTGAGGTCACCGTGTCTAGAAGTGGAAAAGATATTGCAATAGCAGTGAACTACTGTCTCCCTTCTCTTCAGTTCCTCAGCTAAGGATAGCAACTTTCATCTAAATAGATTCCAAAGCACCTCACAATCTTCTGATTCTGTAATTTGTTTACAAACAGAAATGGCTTTATCTATCACTGAAATGCTCCCTGCTCTGAGTTGGAACACCGCAGATGTGCAGTGTTGTTGTGGTGTTTAGGTCAGGAAGTGAAGAGGAATATCTAGCTGAAACTGAAAGGAGAGTGTAAGAAGGCAGAATGTAATTAACCAAGCTGGAATTCTGTTAGGACACTAGGGCTAGCTGCCTTATCTTTCCATAAGTGCCACAGGAGATCTGTAGTAAGGGTCAGCAATGTCTGTGAGTAAGAGTCAATTATGATTGCCCCAAAAAGTTCATACAGGAAGCTCTCAGTGGTTTATCTCTGTCAGTCACTTACTAATAATAATTTGCTCTTATAGGGCTCAGTGCTGGGATGTATTGAGCATTTTCCAACACCCTTGAAATCAATAGGAGTAGAGGGTGGCAAGATCAGGTGCATATAGCACCTTTCATGTTTGTCATTTGTGTTGCTCAGAATCTGTTGGGGGGGAGGGGGGGAGTTCCAGAACAGTGCCCTGGTTACTGTAAGATGCTGAGTTGTAGTTAACACTCAGAATGTCTGTTGCCAGTGAGGAATACTGTTTGCTTAGTGTTGTCGACTGTTATTATTTATTATGTGTAGCTTGTAAGCACCCCAACCATGGACCAGGGTCCCATTGTGCTAGGTGCTGTACAAATACAAAACAAAAAAACAGTCCCTGCCCCAAAGAGCTTGCAATCAAAGTATAAGCGAGAGACAACAGATGGATACAGACAGACAAGAGTACAAGTAAACAATGAGACAATACTGGTCAGCATGATAGGCAGTCGTCTCTGCAACCAGCAGCCTAGCCGTTGTCAAGTTTTTTTTGCAAGCACAGAAAAGAAGAGCTGTACAGAGGGATTTGAAGGAGGATAATGAGGTAGCTTTGCAGATATTTCTGCGGAGCACCTCGCAAGAGTGAGGGGCAGTATGGGAAAAAGCACAAAGGTGCTTGTTTGAAAATTTAACAAGTGGGTGATAGAGCAGTTGATAGCCATGCAGAAGAGGGGTTGCAGATCACAGCCTTCTTCATATACCCTTTATTAGTGTGGATTTGAAGTACCCCGAAGAGGCAGGTCTGTGAGGAACTGTCACTCGTGCTGTAGACTGCTCTAGGGGGAAGCTCACCCACGCTGTATAGGACTCCCAGCTGCAGTGGAACCACAAGAACTGGCTAGGCTATGGAATGTGATTTAAAACCAATCTAAAACAGGTTCCTTGGAAGCTGCAGCTGGCTTCCTAGACAACTGCTTGTGACCTGACTCTATGCTTGCATCATTTAAAGGCATGATGGGATTGTTCCCAGTGGAAGAATTGGGACAGAGTACATATGGGTTGAGTTTCCCTAGTGGGGCTTGCATACCACATGGCATTGTAATAACACAAGAAATGCATACTACTGCTGTCTGAGAATCAATCCAGTCTTTTCTGCTTAGGTTACATTGTCAGTGGCTTAGAAGGGCCGAAATACGTTCCAAGCTGAGCCAGCTGCCCTTCTGTATCAGAAAGAAGCAGGTGATCTCTGTTTTTCCATCCTTCCCCTCTGCTGTAGCTGACAGCAGCAAGCACGAGCAGCTGCAATACCAGGTTTCACTCTGTAGCATCAATCTCATTATCTCTGAAACCATCAATTAAACAAAGACATTTAAAAAACTGGATATGAAATGAGTGACTCAGTAAACACGCTGTCGATGAATAATTTAGGGTGTTTCTCACTGCTCTGCTCAGCGTATGCTCGCATTCTCCTTTCTACTGCAAAGCAACCTGAGCAGAATTTTTAGCAGTTTCATTTACTTATAGTCTGAGAAAATGCACGGTAACCAAACACTGGATTGTTTTTTAAAAACTGAAATGGTTGAGTGCAGAGAACAGCATTGTAATAGGGAGCAAGAGTGGGAAAGCCCACACAAAGCCCCTCTGTGCAGACTCTGGATGGAATGGTTTTGGGAGATGCCCAGATGAAATTGAGGGGCTCTCT
Organism: Platysternon megacephalum; assembly: GCA_003942145.1. Lineage (NCBI taxonomy): Eukaryota > Metazoa > Chordata > Testudines > Platysternidae > Platysternon > Platysternon megacephalum. Next base: position 234,598 of record QXTE01000377.1, read on the forward strand.
TTGCCGGGGAGGGGACTGGGCAAACACCTGATCTGAAATCTGCTCAGGAATTAAAGCAACATTAACCCAGAGAGCAAGGACGGTTGAGGAACTGGGCAGGGATTTTAGGAGATGTAGGCTCATTTTCCAGTTTTGTGTCACATCCCTGTGTAACCTTGGGCAAGTTACTTAATCTCCCTGTGCCTCAGTTCTCACTCTGAAAATGGAGATGATGCTCTTTCCTCCTACGCTTTGTCTGTTGTGTCAAGATGGGTTGTAAGTTCCTAGGGCAAGGACTGTCTCTTAATATACATGTACAGTACCTAACACAATGGGATCCTGATCTCAGTTGGGGCTTTTAAAGAACTACTGTAATACAAATAGTAATATTTCCGCCCCATGGCTTCTGCACCCCTTTCAGAAAGGAGCAGTGCGCTGCCATGTGGAAAGCAGCCAATACCTTCATTGTTCCAAAGGAAGACTTATTGCTGGATAGGAGAAGAAGGATATCTCTGGGGGTGGCCCAGAATCAGTGAGATGGATCTCTGGCATCCCCAGGATATGTACATTGCGCACCTCAACAAGGCTGCAAACTCCTTTTGAAGGGAGCAAGGTGGCTTAGCTAGGTGAATCTTGTAGAATTTTGTGGTAGTTCTTTCCTCTTCTGTGTGTGTGTGTGTGTGAGAGAGAGAGAGTGTGTGTGTGTGTGTGTGTGTGAGAGAGAGAGAGATATGGGAGGATCGAAGCCAGAAATGACCAGACATAACTTTCATCATCTTGGACCCTGCTATCTTTGTACACTAGGCAAACTCTGAATTTTCCCAGCATGAGTAAAGTTTGTGGTGATTTCAGGAACAGCGTCTTTGAACTTAACGGTACGTGCGCACGCATGTGTGTACAGTGAAGCAGTTTTATCTGAACTGTTTTTGTGAGTGTAAATTTTTGCTTTTCTCTCTTTCTCCTAAAATTCAGGAGGAAGAAATACCTGCCATATTTGTTCTGCTGCGGTAATATTCAGTCAGAATGCTTGCAGACTAATATTGTGTTTCAGCTGTATAGCTCCTTTTATCTGAGGACCTCCAAGTGCTTTACAAGCATTAATCAGTAAAACCCCATAATGTCCCCTGATACATAGGCAAGTATCATTATTCATGTTTTACAGGTAGATAAATAAACACAGAGGGTGAAATCCTGGTTCCATTGAAGCAAATGGCAAAACTACCACTGACTTCACTGGGGCCAGATTTCACCGATAGAGTTTAAGTGATTTGCTTAAAGTCATCATTGTATGCAATGTTGTAGCCAGGTTGATCCTAGGATATTAGAGAGACAAGGTGGGTGAGATAATATCTTTTATTGGACCAACTTCTGTTGGTCAGAGAGACAAGCTTTTGAGCTGACACAGAGCTCTTTGTCAGATCTCAGGACCCAGACCTGCAGAAGAGCTCTTTGTAAGCTCAAAAGCTTCTCTCTCTCACCAACAGAATAAAATATATTACCTCACCCATCTTGATTGCTTACAGTCATACTTTGAGTCAAAACAGATCTGGGAATGGAACTCAAATAAAGCAACTAATCTACTTTTTGAAGACTGCGAGTACACGAAGCTTGGCTGCCTCTTATTTTTCTTACACCCTCATATTAATTGCTCTTTGCTGCACACTCCCCTTCCACCTGTCAGTGTGTAATTTACACACGTTTTGCAGACCTACTGAATTCCAAATCATTGAGTTATTTTACCATTAACATCCATTTTCTAACCAACTTACACCTCATACGTAACTTTTCATTTACATCACCACTGAATCTAGCCCAGAAACTTGCATAAGAATTACACCTGTTTACTCCAGATCTGAATTTGGCCATTGTTTATGGCAGATGCATTCCTAAATAATACAATGGAATAACTTTCTGTGAGAAGTCATTTAGGCACCAACATTGTGCTCAAGTGTAGACCAGAAAAGTCCAGGACAATGGACTAGAAATGCTGTATGGGCTAGTAAGTGTGTCAAGTTTCCTGCCCACAGAATAGGAAGTCTGTGGGCGGATTGAGTGATATCAAGCCTGCAGCACCATTAGGCTGCCAGTCAGAGGGAAGGTTGGCTAGAGGGAATGAGTGGGAGTGAAGCAATGAGAAGTGAACTGCCTCAGGGAAGAGGAAAAAGAAGAGGCTGAGCTGAAGAGAATAGGCTGTGTAGCAATTTTTCAGAGACTTGCAAGCTTAGGCAGCAGCTGCTGAGGTTACAATACAGAGCATGGTTTGATTTTAAGTGGGCGAATATAGCTCGCAAAAGGGACGTGGCTTCAATCCAAGTTCAAACGCTGTCTTTTTTTTTTACCAGCAAGGCAAGCAATAGTTGAATTTGTCAACCAAGTCAGAGCAGACTTTGTAGTAAAATAAACTACAGTTTGATTACTTGCTGCTACTGCTGCCAAACATGATCTGATACATTTTTTACAGCCTTGCAATTGCATACTTGGCTGCTGCTCCCTGGGCCAGGCAATTTAATTTGCAAATCAATCCTTGACTCACACACTGCTTTAAACACACAACTATATGTGCACAGAGTTGGTTGATTTACAAAAAATGAAAAATGTCTGGAACATGTCAAACCACCCTGGCTGGGTGTTTTGAAGCTTAAAAAAATTAACCTGAATCAGTGGAGGGCAATACTGAGGGCCTAGAGCCAATTAAGTTTAATACGCACGGGACAGAAGATTATGCTAAAGAATATAAGGAACTTAGATATAAACTCTCATTCCAGAATTTATGATAATCTACATGTCAAAACGATTACAAGTTTTTAGTGCAATTTTCAGAAAGCACAGGAAGTTTTCTGGTAAGACTTGGAAGTGGGTATTAGATCTTTAGTATTGATTCCCTACATGTATTTGACCTCTCCGCTGCTCATGTGGAGTGCATGTAAACAGAAAATGCGTCACTTTGTCAACAAGAAGCTCCTATTACTAATTACTTCATAAAATAGAGGAAGAGAACCAAGTGTTTAACATGGAGCCTGATTTCATTTTTTCGGATTTTTGAAATACTCAACTGGCAGGCCAGAGCTGAAGCATCTTGGAGCAACTACGCTAACACCCAAACAAATGAAAGACTTTATAAAGACAACAAATTAATCTCCTTGGGAAGTATCTCAGGAATACAAACAGAAAGCTTATCGCTTATAGTTGCTGATGGCTAAATTGACGTCAGATCTGTGCAGATTGGGAAATCTTAGGCTCTGCTTACATAGCAGACTTAGATGGTATAACCCTGTGGAATAAAAACCCGTTTAGGCATTATAGTGATCACAGTAGAAGAGCATATCTCAAAACTGGTTGACCTGAATTTAGAAGGAGCAGAGGTGAATATGGGCTGCTCAAATGGCATGCAGGCCAAGTTCAGACAAACTACTACTCATGATGTTGTGCGCTGCATCAGTCGTAACCATTAACTTGGTATTCTGCGACTTGGAAAGGATTATCTTTATTTTAAAATGTGACCTTATTTTCAAAGACATTTCAAGTTGATCTATTTAAGTCCCAAAAGATGACAGGAACTTCAAGCTCTTTCATAAATTATGAGGCCAAAAGAGACCACTGTGATCATCTAGTCTGACCTGAAGTATAATGCATGAATTAATTCTATCCCTTGCTGAGACTTTTGAGGCAACAAGGAGTGGTGTCTAGAGCAATGAAGACTATGGTCAAAAATTATCATTATCAGGATGTTGCCACTTGAGGTAGGGCCATTCTTAAAGAGATCAAGACAGGCATATTTGTGGGCATGGTGTTTTTCATGATGGACTTAATCACCATTGATATTGAAGTCACTTGCTTTTCAAGGAGATGATCTCCTGGGTTTTTAAACTTTACAAAAGCTAGAAAGTCTGTTCTGGAGCTCATGGCAGTGAAAGACAATCGTGGTCATTGTGTCTTCTTAATTATCCTTGTGGATGGCAAATTTGAAGGGGCAAACATTTCCATATCATTAGGGGCAAAGCGGTGAAAAATTAGATCTATAAGTAGGCTTGGAAGGATTAAATTTTTTAGTAAATGTTAGTAAATGTTAATTTCAGTGTACACATACAAACCAATGGCAACTATTTCTATCAATGACAGATAGGGAAAGTAGAGGGGAGGGATAGCTCAGTGGTTTGAGCATTGGCCTGCTAAACCCAGGGTTGTGAGTTCAATTCTTGAGGGGGCCATTTAGGGATCTGGGGCAAAAATCCATCTGGGGATTGGTCCTGCTTTGAGCAGCGGGTTGGACTAGATGACCTCCTGAGGTCCCTTCTAACCCTGACATTCTATGATTCTATGAAATGTTGCTTGAGAACTTCTTAGAGTTTGATTTCGGGTATTTATTTTGTATATTTTGCATATGATGTTGGCAATTTGTGTTTTAATGGTTATAAATCTTTAATGTTTTGAATCTTGACGTTAAATAATTGTCTGACCCCCCCCCCATAATTTTCTACAACTGTGAAAATTTAAAACAATCAAAATAGAAAAAATGCTTAAATAAACATTTATATCTGTCAAACCTTTTAAAAAAATTCAAATTGAATTCTGCCCATCTTATCTGTAAACTTGAAATTGACATTGAACAAATTGGTACTTGATTCACCAGGGTATTGGAACCACCTGGAGTGAAACCACATGATGGCCTGATTATTTTAAAAAAGGACCCTTTATGGATAGACCACTTTATACAGATCTTGAATGAGAAGGAAAAGATAAGTGCCTGATGTCAGTGGCTGCCTCTAGAATTACACTTAACTACCATCTCATGTCCACAACAAATGACAGTACACATGCATGTTTAACAATCCTTTTAACCACCTACCTTTCTGGCTACATTGGGCTAGCTCATCTGTACTGAATGCTTAATCTACTTGGAATCTGAATTTATGGCTGGAACACTTTTTCTGACACTTGTTACAATTCTGAATTTAAAAAAAATACTTCCTCCATTCTTAACTACAAAGCCATTTAACCTGAAGTGTTGAAGCAAAAGTAACCAGCCCTCTCATCATAAAGATGTTTATTGTTTTCAGTCTATTTTTGACAATTATCACTGCTAAAGGCAAGAGGAAAAATGCAAAATCTGCCTTCCATAATGCCCCGTCTCATCTAGGAGAAATGAGTCCATAGAATTTTCAAATTATTCCACATGGGCAAGGTTACTCCTGCACAGTGAAAAGACATATATGTATATAATGGAGAGAATATGAAAATAGGCATATATAGCGTGTAAAATATAAACTCTGAGAACTGGAATAAATAGAATGCTTTTTGGTTTTCTTAATTAAAAATAAAAGAGGACCATATACTTGAGTGTCTCTCTTGGTACTAAAGAGGCAATAGAAATGTATTGTATAACAATAAACATAGGAAGCAATAAGCATATACCTTAAGATCTGCACTAAGGACTGTGGCTGTCTACGCTACAGTTTATGTTGGCATAACCTATGTCGTACAGGGGTGTGAATAATCCACCCCCCTGAGCAATGTAATTTACACCGACATAAGCGCTGGTGTGGACAGTGCTATGTTGGTGGGAGAGCTTCTCCCACCGACATAGCTACCACCCCTTGCAGGAGTTGTGGTAACGAAGCTGACGGGAGAACTCTCTCCCGTTGGCTTAGAATGTCTGCACTAGCAGTGCTACAGCTGTATTGGTGCAGCCCTGCCCCTGTAAGCTCTGTAGTGTAGCTGTAGCTTGAGTTCTACAGGCAATGCCCCGTCTGAAATGACCACGTAGGAAGTATCCTCAAGATTTCCAATACTTTTTTTTAATGTTTAACTAAAGATCTACTGTTTTTGTGGTGGTTCTTTATACTGTGCCTAGTATACTGGGTCCCTGATCCCAGAGGTGGGTTTTTCGGTGTTACTGCAATAGAATGAGGAACTAATAATTAAAAGGGAACTGATTTTTTGTTGGTCCCTTGTTTGGCAACTTAGTGCAAATTGTCTTATCTCTGGTCACATATATTAACTGAAGGCAATAGGAATCTATTTAGATTGCTCAAGAAGTATTCTTATTATTTTATTTATTTTACACTAAACATACAAGGTGACACAAAACTTGACTCAGTGAACTATGATCTAATGCAGGCACAGGAAAATTAGACTTAGTACAATAGGTGCCATGAGTTTGTGAGAGAGATGAGATGAGAGATGTGTTGCAAGCAGCCACTGTGGAAAGCTTCCTGGAGGAAGTTTGGAGAAGGATTGGGAGGTCTCAGGGTGCTAAAGAAAAACCAGACTTCCAAGCATAAGAGGCAATATGGGAGAAGGACAGATGCAGGGCACTTAAAAGGGAGGCTTGGGAAGTGGAGTAGGAAGAAAAGAGAGCTGACATGTAGGCTACAGCAAGACTCTGTAGGGATGTAAAAGTGAGGACAAGGAGATTGAATTTTATGAGAAAAGTGAGGGGAAAGTGCTGAAGGAATTCAGAGAAAGAAGGGACGTGTTTGGAACAGTGGGAGAGGAAAATGATTTTAGCATTTTAGATAAGCTGGAGGGGAAAAGGTGTGAACATGAAACTTTGACTTTCAAGTCTGCCTCTGAGCTAATTCTTGCTGAAGTGGTAGCTAACATTTTATGGCTACAGAAATATTTGTAATGTCTTTTTAAACTTTACTTGAAAAGACAGAAAACCTGGGGCTCTCTTCAAGCTTCTAGCAGCCAAATTGTTATCACTCTCTGCCAACTGGGATCAGCAGTCATTTCAAGCCAGGCTTCACTTAAGTACAAAGCAGATGCAGTAAACTCGCATGTGATTTTTGTTCCCTCATCAATCTCAGGTTATTGGCGATCCCAATACATGATCTGGTATAGGAGGTTTTTATTTCTTAAGAGAATCTCTTGGACTTTACTCATAGGTGTAGTTTGACTTCTATATTTGGGGGGGCATCTCCAGTCAGGCCAATGGGACCGCGTGGGGGGGGGGGGGGGCAAATTCTGCACCTGCCCATGGCTTGCCGTTTGCAGGGGGGAGGGAGTAGGAGGGGAGAGGGCAATGCCCCCTTCCACTTCCCAACTACTCCCATGACTTTACTAAGAAGCAAAACCTTGTAAATGCCATTGAGATGACGAGTGTCTTCATCATGTGTTCTCCTGTGTCCACAACTAAAGAGTAAAGCAATAACTACAAAGTAAACAATAACCTAACACTGGCATACACACAGTAACAATGGGAAAATGAAGCTTCTCTTCAGAAAGTGGTTTGGGCCAGATTCAATCCAGCCATAATATGGCTTAATTGCTTTTCAGATGGGTACATGTTAACTAAATTACCATTAATATTACAGAAGTATGTGCAGGCCTCAGTCAGATTGAGGTTTGTTGTGCTGAATGCCGTCCCTGCCTCAATCTTAGTTTAAGACAAGACATAACAGGTGGATGAAACTGGAGTGTGAAAAGCCAGGGTAAGAGTAGCATGAGGATGTTTTTTCAGAGACTAGCTGTGTGCACAGTTGATTGGTATTTGTATATTTTGTTGTTACGACAAATCAGCCGTTCAGTAGCAATAGTCTCAGCTCATCACCTACCTGACCCCTCTTAGCTAGTGGTGTTCTGTAGTCATCAAGGTGGAGGAAGGGGCAGTGGCATTATGGTGGCTTTTTCAGGGAAGATATTCCATGCCTAAGGGATGGAATGGAAGGAAGCTCAAAGGTGTTTGTGGGAGAGGCAGACAAGTGGGTGGTCCATCCTGCATTGTTGGCAGAGCAAAGGGGACAAATGACAACACAATAAGATAGTAGAGCAGGTAGGTGTGGCTGAGCTACATTGTGAGAGGCCTTGAAGGTAAGGGCAAGAAACTTGTATTTGGCATGGTTGAGACAGGACTCGTGTGAGGTCGGAGGGATTGACATGGTCACAACAACGGGACAGGTAGATGAGCTCAGCAGCAATGCTTTGAATGGACTAGAGTGGGGCAAGGTTGCAGGAGTCGTCATGTGAGATGAGCGCCTGAATGAGTACTTTGGGGATGTGGACAGAGAGGAAAGGTGGATCTTTGAAATGTTATGAAGGAAGAAAAGGCAAGATTTAGATATAGCCTGAATATGCTGATGTCTGGGGTTATGGGGCTGAATGATTAGGAGGAAGATAGATGGTGGTGTCCACAGTGACAGAGAAAAGAGGAAGGGGCTTGAGGGTGGATCAGGAGCTCAGTTTTGACAATGTCAAATTTAAAGTGAAAATCTGCTTCCTTCAGGTTGGAGGAGAGCTAGTGTAGCACTCTGCATTAGCTAAATGTGTGTGATCGTGTTTCATCTCTAGTGACTCGTCCATGTAGTGGATAAGAGCCTGCTACATATACACAGCTAATTCCATTAGTTCAAGTGTTAGGTGCTTATGCATATGTTGTGGAAGGTCCTGAGTTCTATCCCTGCTGACAATCCCTGGTGGTTTCATAGTGATAGACTCAAGGAGCTCAATCTATTTAGCTTAACAAACAGAAGGTTAAGGGGTGACTTGATTATAATCTAGAAGTATCTACCTAGGGAACAGATATTTAATAATGTACTCTTCAGTCTAGCAGAGAAAGGTATAACATGATCCAATGGTTGGAAGTTGAAACTAGACAAATTCAGATTGAGAATAAGGACTAATTTTTTAACAGTGAGAGTAATTCACCATTGGGTCATGGTGGATTCTCAGTCACAGTTTTTGAATTAAGATTGGATGTTTTTTCTAAAAGAAATGATTTAGGAATTATTTTTGGAATGTTCTGTAACTTGTGTTATACAGGAGGTCAGATTAGATGGTCCTTTCTGGTCTTGGAATCTATGAATTACACTAGATTCATGTCAGACTGTTTTTACCCTTTGGTTCCCATCCTGGTCATGGCTTTTCAGCCACACAATGCATCCATGAAGTCCAAGTTGGAACTTACCTCTTAATTTTCATTTTTGGTATACTGTACATATATTAATCAACATACAATGAATTCTTTACTTGATATTTGTTTGTACTGTCTATGATGTAACACGGCTATAAGGTTCACACGGTGTTAATATTTATATATTCAATAGGAAATAGCCCGTCACCTCCGACCTGGAACCCTGCGTGCCATCTTTGGTAAAAACAAGATTCAGAATGCTGTCCACTGTACAGATCTACCAGAGGATGGACTTTTGGAGGTAAGGTTCAGCAAATCTACACACCCTTTTTATAGCCGGGTTTTTTAAAATTAGAAAATAAACCTAGCAATTTCTGGAGCCAGGGCCGGCTCTAGGCACCAGCGTTCCAAGCATGTGCTTGGGGAGGCTCTTTTCAAGGGGCGGCACTCCGTTGTTGTTTTTTGTTTGGTTGGTTTTTTGCTTGGGGCGGCAAAAAACCTGGAGCCGGCCCTGTCTGGAGCTATTTAAAATGTGTTGTGTTTGGAGTAATAGTACTGGAATCTAGTGATAAGTTAAAAATAAAACAGCTGGTGACTTTATTAAGAGAAATTAATTCAACTACACAAGCAAGCCGGAGGCAGAATTCTAGTTCATGATGTTGCCTGAGAACTCCACCCATACAACTTTCTCAGGGTGTTGCTGAACAAAGTAGTGAACCAATGTCAGAAGCATTATATCATCAGAACCCTCTCACTGGCTGGACATGTTTAGCAATGTGACAAGTGCGTAGGGTTGCAAAAACTCCTCTTGGTGATCAGCTTTGTTTTAGACATCCATGGGTAATTATGTGTATCAATAGGTCTATTCTGTGCTTTATGTTAATTCTGTAATTAGTGTCTGGTTTTGGCTTTTAACATTTTCATTAAAATTCAATAAAAATTAAGAAGCTAGAATTAAAGAAAGCTCACTTCAGACAAAATACAACTGACAACGTATGAAACCAAAGCAAACACTATGAAACAGCAAACTATACAACCAATCATAGCAGGAGAATTAAAGCTTTTTCTCTTTATGTACATGTGAATTTTGTGCTGGATTTATTTATTTGGTGAATTTTGTGTTATACAGCAGGTAGCAAAGTACTTATCCAGTAGGGCTTACACTTGGCCAGCTGACACAATTTTAAACACAATTTGTTCTTGTCTACACAGATTACAAAGTCATGCTTTAACATCATGTTGGTTAACATGACTCAAGGTCATGTTCTAACATGACCTCATTTTTTTAGTGAAGGCTAGTTCCAGGGGTGAGAGGGACAGTTCAGTCTCCATGATTCATTCAATCAATCATAGTGGTGTTTTTGTGGTTTCAACACCTATCCACTGGGAGTTGATTAAGGCATTGTTCTAGCCAGGTCTACACTACAGAGTTTTGTCAGCATAGCTCTGTTGGTCGGGGGAGGTAAAAAAACCTCACACCCCAGCCAGCATAGCTATGCTGGCAAAAACCCCAGTGTAGACACAGATATACCGGAAGAACGCGTCTCTCAGCATAGTGAGTGTCATTCAGGGAGGTGGTGGTGTTATGCTAATGGAAAAATGCCTTCTGTTGGCATAAAAGCTGCATCTACATTAGGAGGTTTTGCTGGTATAGCTATACTGGCAAAGCATGTGTAGTGTAGGCAAGGCCTAGAAAGTTGTACTCCTTTAACTCTTCCAGTATAGTTAAAGTGGTGTGTACACGTACAGTACACACACCAGTTATGCTGGCATAAAAGTGCTTTTACTGATCGAGCTCTTCCTATGTATGGGAAGAGGAATAACTATACTGCTATACTATGGCTTTGTCTTGGTATATCTGTAAAAAATAAATAAAATATAAAAAATATCAAACCTGTAACTGACTGGTATAACTTTCAAGTGTATACAGGTCTGTCGCATCTTAGGCGCATTTAACATGTGCGATTTCAGCTTTACGCGGTCGGCAAAAACAAGGAAAAACCAAAAAAAAAAGAGAAAAACAACAATTTAAATACTGTTTCTGTAGTGCGGGCAATTCTGCCCGACATTACACTCAATGTAATTTTGACTATACGCGGTTTTCGCTTTAGGCGCTGACCACGGGAACGTAACCCCAGCGTAAGATGAGACAGACCTGTACCAGCCCTAAGACAGCAAACTAATTTGTCATAAAGCACCAGTCAGTCATCAAATGGTAGCTATTGGTTACTGCTTATGTGGGCTGGATTGGAACCAGTGACTAGAAATGAAAGTCTCCATGACAATACTAATGCTCTGGACCACCCAGCCATACATCAGTGAAAATTTTAACAAGCAGAGAGTGAGTAGGGTATCATTCCCCCCCCTAAGATTAGGGGATGGCCAAAGCCTTAAATGATCAGCAGAGAAAGGGTTTAACCCCTGAAGAAAAACCACCCAGTGTTGACAGGCATTTCAGTATATCTAGCAGATTTCCATGTATATTGTTAAACAATATGGGCCAGATTCACCAATGCACCCTGGCTGCTTTTCATGAAAGAAGTGGCACAAAGAAGCTGGAGTATACTAGTGAATCTGGCCCTGCTTCTCCCCAATGAATTTTAAGGCTGAAGTTCTATCTCAATGTTCTAATTGCATGAACTCAAACACCACTGTCATGATTCATGATGTCCTCTGAATCCGCAGTGCATTTTCAGACTTATGCATATTATTTCATAGCATGTTCATTCTTATTTTGAGCATGTGCTTTGCAGTCCATAAACATTCCTCTTTTTCTAAATTACTTTTTTATCATTGGCGCATTTGGCCCCACAACATGGCTTTGCAGCTGTCAATTGTTTCTCCTATGACAATTTGAGCTAAAGCAACAATAATGAAGACCATCAATCAATGTGCATTTTTAATGTAATGAAACAGTGAATACGGCATTCTGATTCCTTGGCAAGCGGACATTGTTTTATAAATTACTAGAGCTTTTCGGTTCCTAGAATGCATACATTTCTAACTCTTCTTTTTAATCTCAGTTTTGTAATTAACTGGAAACCCAGCTAAGCAGAAATAAAAAAGAACCTCTGAAGGGTTTTATGGTCCTGGTACATACAACCACTTCGCTTGTCATACCTGATAAAATAGTAGTGATGTAATACGCATTCGCTTGATCCTAGGGAAGGACTGCACTGAAAAGCTTATTGAGGATGAGATGGAGAGGGTTAGTACAAAATTCCTCATAGCAAATCCCCAAAGTCTCTGTCTTTGAATAGCCCAGACTAGACCTTTATTGCTGTAATAATAATATTAATGTACCACCTTTCATCTCAAAATGCTTTAAATCTCTATATATACTGTACAGCTGCATTGAAGTGCAGCCACTGCTGGAGTGGAGTGTAGCAACCAAATGACACACAACACAAGCAGGGGGAAATTTTGGTCAAGACTCTGTGGCAAACCACTGATCTTATGAAAAGTGCGATGGTGATGGGTTTTTTGTGTGTGGATAATTTAGCATTTTAATAATTCATAATATCAAATATTTTGGGCCGCAGACTAGGTGAACTTCAGAGACAGTGAATTCACTCTCCAGTAGGAAGACAGATTTGTGGGTCCCACTCATGGTACCCCGTCACTATATAGTGGAGCTGGCAGGATCTAGTCAGTTTCATACGTTTCGATGGGAAATTTGCTTACGCTGCCGCTATTATGATGCTGCAGACGTTGCTACCATGAAACCTGGGTGTGCCATTGCTGGCTACTTGATTAGTTGAGAGAGAGACTGGACTAAATTCATCACTGGTATAACTCCATTGACTTTTATGGAATTATGCCAGAGATAAATTTGGCCTATTGTATTCTCATGCCAATATAAAAACAATCCTTTGTAATGCCCAAACTGAGGAGAAACTTGACCCTAGCAGTCACTTTTCTACCTGAATAAAAGCCAGACCTTTTGGTGTAGGATTATTTCTGCACTGCATCATCTCCCTGGGATACTTGTTTAGAAAATGAGCTCCTCAAATGCATGCCCTTCTACTCTGGCCACCAACACGGCCCTGGCTTCTATAATCTGACAGTATGCAAATCTCTGCACTCCATCCAGCTGAGAGGGGTGTGCTGGAGTGATCTGGGTACAGACACAGGAACTCCAGAGTTTCACCTCCAGCTCTGACCTGTGTGTGTCTGTCTGTCTGTCTGTCTCTCTCTCTCTCTCTCTCTCGGCTGAGTCACTTCCAGAAATTTTGTATCAAAATGTGAAAATCTTGTAGCAAAGTTTTCTGCTACATTTTTGGCAAAAAATGAAATGTTAAGTGCAACCAAGACTTTGCAAAACAAACCACAAAATTAATGTTACGTTTTCCCACCATTATTTTTATGAGCTTTTATTTTATTTTTTTGCCCTGCTCTATATAACTGCATTTTATCCTGTGCAGAATAGGACATGGACTCATTTCACCTCCTGGGTCCTGCCAGATTTTGCTGTTGGAACATAGGCTGCAAGCCCAGAGGCAGTAAGTCTGCCTGGAATGATTACCTGTAGCCCTTGGTCTGTCCGAGGGGTGGTCTGGAGCCAGCTATTGCTGTCCCAAAAGAAGGCAGGGCCAAACTGAGAGCATATGTGCTCATTCATCTTATAGCCCAAGCAGACTCTAACCTAGGGCTCCTTGGCAATCGTATTTGTTACATCTCACTTGCCCTTCCCTGACGAATCCCACTTCTAGTGCAAATATCCTGTGTGCACAAGGGACTCAGAGAGTGGCCTTCTGCTCTGGGGAGAGTAAATTTGTCCCAGTATGTTTGTAAAAGGAAAACTTTAATCCTATGTGTTATTGACCAAAGCAAGAGGAGGAGGATTACTCATTGGTTGTATTACCCTGGTACCTAGAGGTCCCAATCAAGATTGGGGCCCCATTGTGCTAGGCATTGTACCAGGTACATGGTGAGAGACAATCCATGCCCCAAAAACCTTACATTCTAAATAGACAAGATGGTCAGAGGGAGTATTGTTGTTCCCATTTTGCAGATGGGAAACTGAGGATGGGGCAATCCCCAAATCCTAATACAGACTTGTGACATTTGCCCTTGTATAGCTAAACTGAGATGGATAAGGGGCATCTGATTACCCTGTCACCTTGTCCTTAGGCGTATGTGTTCAGTATTTGCTGAGTGGAAGAAGGAAGAGACTGCTTTAGGCTGTGAGAGAGAGGAAGAACTTTTCCGCCTTGTGACAGACTCTTCAACTGATATTTGAGTGCTCTTTAGTAGCAGGCTACCCCTGATTTCCATAGGATTCATTTAGGTATTCCTGTTTCTACGTGTTGGTTATTTTAAGATCTCTCTCTCCGTCTTCTGCAAAATTACTAATAACCTCTGGTTAAAGATCGACCTGAACTGGATTTGGAGAGTGTTATTTGGGGCAGTTGCTGTTCAGCTTGCCCAGAGATAGAACAAAGTACTTCAACCTCTTAAAAGAGAGAGACTGTATTAGGTAACTGAGGGCTGCCAGATCTCAGGTCATTGAAGTTGATAGCAAATCTCTCACTGACCTGGATGATGCAGGATCCTGACTTAGTCCAAGGACGCTGGGGTGGAGCAGACTATGGCCTTCCTCCCACAAATAGCACCCCAGAGTTACAGGTGTGGACCATTGTAGACACAGGAAAAGCTGAGAGACCAACTAGATCCCAGGTGTTGCAACAAACATTATTGTAAAATAACTTTTTAGTTAAATTTAATTCTGCACACCAACTTTTCATTGCTGCCTGGTAGTACTCTGTCTGTGAGGCTGAAAAATGAGGAAGCAGCTTTAAAAAAAAAAAAAAAAAGTTCATTGTCACTGGCTCCCTGTAGTTTGACCCTGACCTCTTGGCTTTGTTCTGCAAACTGCTCCACATTTTAGCCAGTCACTAAGCACATCAGAGTTAATGATTAAATCTGGTGACTGAGTCAGGAGGGTGGAGTTGCAATTTAGCCTGAAACATTGGCCGTAATGACAGTCAGCACATTTTCATTCATAAAATTATAACTTCTGTTTTTATTTCTGGTATAATTTGGATGATGGGGCTGCAGTTAAATCTATCTAAAGTGCTCTTCACCTTGCTGGATCAGGACTTTAATTATTCCTCTGTATATGTGTTTATATCCCTGCACATTTGCATCAGTATATATTTACTGGTGATAACATACAGCAAGGAGAGGCTCAAAAGATTGACCTAAAAAAAAAAAACTAGACCCAATTTTGCTGTCCATTACCTGTTTGAAGTCAAGGGGTAGCACCAATGTAACTGAGGGACATGGCCCACTTATGTGGTAATGTGCTAACCAGGGAATTTTTTGACAGGTAAAAAAGCTGAAAATAAATCTTGTTTTCCATACAGTAATAATCTAAATTTTTATCTCAACTTGCTTGGCGAGCTTATGTGATATACAGCTTAGAGGACATTCCCAGACAAAAAACTTTGCTTACTTAAAATTAAGGTTGCTAAACTGTAAAACAGTTACAAAAAAATACATACCAAGACTGTACGACTAATAAAACCTAAGTGTTTAAATGTATGTTAATACTCAGTTAAGGTGATATAGATAAGAATGTAACTTTTACGGTTCATGCAGTCTTAAAGAAATTTAGATATGCCAACAATCAAGCATTCAGAAATATCCAACAACCCTTAACTCTGCCCACTCATGAGAAGGAGAGAGCCATCGACAAACATATCACATAACTTTGAGTTACACAAAGTTCACGAATTAAGTATTTTAGTTTGAGGTGGGAGTGAGAAGAAGCGCTAGGATCTAAACGCAGACCGGGATCAACCTTTCAAAAAGTTCAGGGGGAAGTTAGGATCTTGAAGGTTTGGCTTCAGATAGGAAGTTTGGATCCTGATATGGATTGAAATGCAAAGCACATGCCTGCATTTTGAGAGCATTCAGACTCACAGTTCGGGTTTGAGCCCTTCTACACACATTGAGTAATATTTTCAAAAACATTTAACTCCCATTTTCAAAAATGTAGTTATGGGGAGCCAGATTTTCAAACATATTTAGGCACCTAAAGAAGCAGATAGGTGCCTAGTGGGATTTTCAAAAGGGCCTTGGTGCCTAACTCCTATTAAAAACATTGGGAGTTAGGTGCCTAGGTGCTTTTGAAAATCCCACTAGGCATCTATCGGCTTCTATAAGTGCCTAAATACCTTTGAAAATCTGGCCCTTAGTCTGTCTATAATCAATGAATGTGTAACAGCAAACTACATGAACAGTGCACTTTGAAGTCTACTCTACATGCACATTCTATCTGAAAAACACTAGCATTTTTGGTCCTGATCCTGTAAGGTGATTCTGATTCTGAGTGTTCTCTGCTCCCACTGACTTCAGTGGGAGTCAGGGATGCTCAGCACTTTGCTTAATTGGGCCCTTAATTGTCAAGTTACACAGCTATTATCCAAAAATACTTTACTATTTAATATTTGTATATAACTAAGACACATCTTCAACTTTGTAAAAGGCCAGCTTCTGCTTTCATATTCAATGAACCCCTGAAATTTGAGTTATTTTGTCATTTTTAAGATTCATTAAAGCTTTTGCCACAAACCCAACTCACGTAAAATCCTCTTACATGAATAACTATGATATGAATAGAACTATTCAATACCTAACTTTTCCCAAAACATATATTTCCCAGATTCTTGACAGAAGGGTAAAGAGCCAAGTTTTCTACAGGGGGTTTGCTCAGGAGTCTGTATAATTAGCAGTCTTTTTGAAAAACTGCTGTGTTAGACCCGCACACCAGTACTGCAGCTTTTATTTCTCACGCTGTCACCAAACCGGTACAGTACAAGTAGTTAATATTTTATGAACAGTTGCATAAGGGATTTTTGTAAAGCACGTCTCTCTGGAGCTGGTTCATGCAAATCTGGGGCCATTGGCCATTCCATTGAGACTCACACTTTTGTGTCAGAGCATCTCTCCACCACCTGGTCTAAACTCCTATCCATGGCATCTGAAGGGATTCAGCTTCTTGGGGCTTGACCGTGCTAGGAAAATCACTAGCCATATTAGAGATACTGCTAGCAATGATGCAACTATGTCCATGCTAAGACATGCATCAGAGCAGGTTGTCAGGGTCTGAGTAAAAACATCTCAACCTTGTGTAAAAAAATTAGCTTATATGCTGTTGCTACCGCTAGTGCAGCTTCTGTAATAAGGCTACTAATTTTTCTAGTGTAGACATGTGGACAGGACCATGGTGGTGGTGAGATGAGAGTGTGGAGGAAGTTTAGGAGGACAGTGGGTGGACGTTTCCAGTTTAACCAAGAAGAAGAGGGGTGGAATCTGTGGTATGCTGCAGCCAGTGCCATGATTAAAAGGGAGATGTCCTTATTCATCATGGGGTTCCAGGCATCTCAGAGCTCTGCCAGCATGAAAGAGCTCATACTGCACAGTATTGGAGTGTGATCAGTAAATAACATGCTAGCATGGGTGCCCCCACTGTCCATAATTTTGGTTCTCCTGTAGCTGCAGGTTTGGCAACATAATGTGAAGCAGCCTGGCAGCCTCTTTGTTAGTGTTTGTAGGAGCATTAGCTGAATAGTATCACAGTTACCATTGCTCTCCATGTCGAGTTTACATTTTTCCAAATATACATTTTTCCAGCCTCGGAGCTGCCTAAAATGAGGATTGTGTTGGCTTCCTCCACAGCCTCCCATTCACCCTCTCTCCACCTCACCCCAGTCACAGTTGACTCATCAGAGAGTTAATTGTGTTTCTCTTTGGTAGGTGGGCTTGGGTAGGAAGACATGGGATTTTTTTGTCTCAGGCAGGTTTTCAGCCTGGATTTGAATAGAGCCTCCTCAATCCCTGTCTGCACCTCTGTTCCTCCCTGTCCTCACCCCATACTTAAGGTTTCTTGCAGGAATGTAAATGACCTCTTGAAGTGGGATGCCTTGATTTCATACAGTGGTGTTCTTCATTTGTCCACTGAGAGAGCCATTTATTACAGTGTTTTCTATCTTTTTTTTTTTTTTTTTTAATTTCAAGTATGCCCTGAGATCCCCAATTGTGGGGCTGGGTATTGACAATCTACATGAATCTTTGCTACTGACAAATAACTTTTCTTTCTCTTGCCCAGCATCATAGCAATGAAACTAAATAGCTTCGAAACAATAAGTAACACCATTTAGTTGTACAAATTGCTTACAATTGCTTGATAGACAGTGGGATACACAGATACAATTGTTATCAAGGTTCAGACAGCAGAAATTCAGCTAATTGTGATCCAACTTTATAGAAATGGAAGGTACCACCTTTTACTGTGATCATGTAATAAGCTGAGCAGTGTCAGGCTGGACAGGTACTTCGTGGACTTTCCACAGATGACTCTCATCAAGTAGGTCCTACAGGTCATGTTGTTGGAGATTCAAAGGAAGCATTGATCCCTTGGAGTCATACTTAAACTAATACTGCAGCATGGTTGTCACAGTCAGGGTTGCAATCCAGACCAGTGAGGGGTTGGGTCATCACTTGCTCTGTAACCTTGGTTGCCTCACAATGCTCTGTTGTTGTAGCTCCCAACATGGGTCACTCACAACCAGCCCACCCACATATGCAGGTCGCGCACCAAGTGTTTGTGTGCTAGACAGCCCTGAGTCTTCAGCTCTGACCCCAGCAGCCTGTCTCCAGCCCCGCTCTGGCTTCCACCAGCCTTGGTCGCTACTTGCAGGGTGATCCCAACCAGTAGCGGCGCCAGCTCTTCCGGCGCCCTAGGTAGCGGAAGGTCCCGCCCCCGAAATGCCGCCCCCAACAGCGGTGGCGGAAGGTCCCGCCCCCAAAATTGAACGGACGGCCGGGGCGCCGGCGCCCCCAAAATAGCAGCGCCCTAGGCGACCGCCTAGGTCACCTAATGGGTTGCGCCGGCCCTGATCCCAACAGACTCCCAGTCCCAAATTACCCCAGAACTGTGTGCCCTGAGGGAATAGTAGGGTCATTTGTTCCTCTAAAGAGACAAAAACACATCACAGCTTATTAACTTAACTGCGGTGAATTCCTTTCCTTTAAACGCCACACTGAGTTGGTTTATAGCAAAATAAAACATTTATTAACAATAAGACATAGGTTAAGTCAGGGGTCTCAAACACACAGCCCGCGGGCCGCATGCGGCCCGCGAGCTCCTCCCGGCCCCCCCGCCCTCCCCCCCCGTTTACCTGGCCGACCAGCACCGGGGGCAGGGCAGGCTCCCTGCTTGCTTGCCCTGCCGCCGCACCAGGAAGCAGCTGGAACCCGGGGGAGGAGGGGCGCAGGGGTGTGTGTGGCTGTTGCTTCAGGCACCGCCCCCAGCAGCTCCCATTGGCCACAGTTCCCCATTCCCGGCCAATAGGAACTGCTGGGGGCGGTGCCTGAAGCAACAGCCACACACACCCCTGCGCCCCTCCTCCCCCGGGTTCCAGCTGCTTCCTGGTGCGGCGGCAGGGCAAGCAAGCAGGGAGCCTGCCCTGCCCCCGGTGCTGGTCGGCCAGGTAAACGGGGGGGGAGGGCGGGGGGGCCGGGAGGAGCTCGCGGGCCGCATGCGGCCCGCGGGCTGTGTGTTTGAGACCCCTGACTTAACCTATGTCTTATTGTTAATAAATGTTTTATTTTGCTATAAACCAACTCAGTGTGGCGTTTAAAGGAAAGGAATTCACCGCAGTTAAGTTAATAAGCTGTGATGTGTTTTTGTCTCTTTAGAGGAACAAATGACCCTACTATTCCCTCAGGGCACACAGTTCTGGGGTAATTTGGGACTGGGAGTCTGTTGGGATCAGGGCCGGCGCAACCCATTAGGTGACCTAGGCGGTCGCCTAGGGCGCTGCTATTTTGGGGGCGCCGGCGCCCCGGCCGTCCGTTCAATTTTGGGGGCGGGACCTTCCGCCACCGCTGTTGGGGGCGGNTAAGTGAAAGGAATAAAGTTAGAAAAGAGTTACAAGCAAATAAAAGTGAAAACACTCATCTAAAAGTCTAAAACTTAATCTAGCAAGATACAGGCTTTGTTCAAGGTGGTTCCTCTCACCAGTCCTCCTTCTTCCCAGCCATGGCTGACTTTCCCTCAGTCAGGACCTTCCACTAAACTACAAGGTGCTGGTTTCCCTTGTCGTCTTAGGGGAATGATCTTTGCCTCCGCAGGTTTCTCACCTATATTTAGTTCCAGAAACTTCAACCCCCCCTTGGTTGAAGGCCCCATCTTTTTCAGCTTGCAAGAGCTCTGTTCCCTTGTGTCTGTCTAATGATGGCTCCTGTCCTTGCCTGTATCTCCCAAAGCTCAATGACTTTGTTTCATGAGGCAGGATGATGATGTCATGCTATTCTTCCCTTCCTGTGCGCTGACCATCCCTCTGTGTGATTCCCATGTAAATGGGGCTTCCATTGTTTCTGATTCCACCAGGCTTTATTTACATAGGAGACAGGTACATAGGAGATAGCTGTGACATCCCCTCCTGTCTGGACAGACTGTACAGCCTCATATCAATGAGTAATCATAATTCTTTATATAGTGTTAATACGTACATTTCACAATGATGTTAATCACCAATGTGTCATTAGCTTTCAGGAAAGACCTCACTCGATACACTTTTATAACACAATAATATTGTACACAATCAGTGGATTCAGTTGCTTATTGCTTGAGGTTCAGCGCCTCCCCTCTTCCCCCCCCCCCCTCCATCTTTATAGATCAGTAAACCTTTGAAAGGGATTCTTTCAAAAAGTAAAACCCAGACCAAGCTTCTCTCTCCTACTGGCTGTAGACATGCTTCTCTCCCCCGCCCCCTTGTTAGCTTAATCGCTTTGTTTATCTGGCATGCCAATGCACCTTCATTGTCTTTGCCTGATGGCCAAGCTGGTGCAGACATGTTGACCCCCAGCCACCTGGTGAGCTTTGGTTCTGTTTACCGCATATGTAAATTGCAATCCTATTGTCTCTGGTCAACCCTGCCTCATTTGTATTCAAGACCTGGGCAGACTTGTGTACCAACTCCCACTGACATGCCTGGCTTGAACACATTTTAGTTATAATTCCATCATATATTCATAACTCTTAGTACCCATCATGTACATACGTCACGCAAAAGTATTAATGATCAGTGTGTCATTAGTATTCAAATGGTACCTCACAAGGCATATTTTGTACAAAAGTAATTACAATAGTTTGTAGGGTGTGACTACAGGGGTGCTTAGTGTCACGATGGTTTTTGGAGCTGCTGTGCAGCTGGAGATCGTGCCAGTGGTGCATATAATTGTTTGACTGAGTTTTTGATGTATTGCACTTGTAATTTTGTAGGAGTCTGCTGTCCATAGGGGCTGCTGCCAATCTGTGATGCAAAGTTGTCACACAGGGTCCAGAGGAGGCAGCACACACAGTACTTTCTCATAGAAACTTTACTTTTGTTCTTTCTTGTTCTGTTGTTTCTCTTGATCTAAAATAAGTCATTCAGAGTAACGGTGTGTGGTTGCTCTTTGAGTGTGGAAAAACATAGCACTGCCCATGTGGTGTCATTAAATATCTAATGGCAATTTTCACAAGGGGAAGTGTGTTTGATGCAGTGTCTTGGTGAATGCCAACTTGAAATTTCAGTGTGACACTTCTCTTCCTATCTTAAACTATTGTATAGGGATTCTGGTGTGCTGTCAAATGGCTGTCACATTCCACCCCAGAGGAGGTTGATTTTAGTGATGGATGAGTTGATCGCTGTGTATGGTTTGTGTAACAGTGCGGGATGAAAGACCTTATATGAGTGTAAAACATTACTTATTTGATTATTTATTATTTCATACTATTTGGCAACAGTACACCAAGCAATAATAAGAAGTAAAACTAGAGTTCTTTGTTAAAAGATGCAAATGTTAAAAGTAATCTTTTTGGTGCATCAAACTTTGCATGACAAACACGCTAATAAAGTATGTGAATGAATAACTCTGGAAAGCATAGAGATGCTAAAAAGAGTACATTTTCTTAGTGTGAAATTTCAGTGTGTCACATTCTGAACAAAGGTCTCCTGCGTTGTTTGTTACATATTAACTTCTCTGGCATGCAAGCAGCCTCTAGCCTCTGAGAACTAACTCTTACTATTCACAAGGTGATGCAATTTGTAAAACATTACACAGCAGAAGCGCAGAATGTGGCAATGAACCTTTCAGTAAGGGTGTTTCATTCGTACAGCATTTCTTTTCAAGAGTCTTTAAATTGTTAATAAAGAAGCCATTGTTTCCCAGTCATATGGCAATTTTGCAATGAAGTCTTTTACTAGGGGCCTGTACTGAGCTGCATAATCCATAGTAAGATGGTTTTAATAATCTCAAATGAAAAGAGAAAAATGTTTTGAACTTTTCATGAAAACAATAGGCATTTTGAAAGACTGAAATTCGCATCTAACTGTCGCTCTTGATATAAATTAATTTTCAGAGATATTTGTGAGATGATAAAGATTGTGATTTAAGTCTTCTACCACTTTGACTTTTGGATACCTGCTGTCCAGGAGGTGTGGGGGCAGAATAGAAAGAATCTGGAATGCAGGTCAATGTTTTGTATCTAATTCGGTGGTAGTTATGCACATGTTCGCTAGCGCTGGAATTTTGTCTCAAAATGTTTCCTGATGCTGTGTACATATCTGGTACCAAGACATGACTCAGCACAAAGAATGAAGAGGACTTTGTGCATGGAAAAGAAATTAAAAGAAAATAGTAGGCCTAATGTAGATGTATTACTTTTAGTTCTGTTGATGCTTTATCTTTTCTCTGTAAAGCCTCAGGTATTGTTGGTTCACTTGTTGCCTACCTTCGAACATGGTGAGTAAAATGGTTATGCCTGCTCTAGACTGGCCAAACAAACCGTGCTGAAACTGTGTTTAAACAGTCTCTAGAAACAGTTCCGCTAACCTGCTTTCTCTGCCAGGGAAGATGAGGCCCAAATGCCACCTATTCTTAGGGTGACCAAATGTCCCGATTTTTATAGGGACAGTCCCGATATTTGAGGCTTTTTCTTATATAGAAGCTTATTAACCCCCAGCCCCGTCCCGATTTTTCACACTTGCTGTCTCGTCACCCTACCTATTCTGCCAAGTTGGGGTATTTCTAAGCACTAGAGAAGAGAGGTTAACAAGCTGGGAGCGGATCAGACAACAAGATCTGTTCGTTTCACCTTATCCCAGAAGTCATCTCTGTAACTGGTTCTCAACCAGGGGTACGTGTACCCCTCGGGGTACGCAGAAGTTTTCCAGAGGGTACATCAGCTCATCTAGATAGTTGCCTAGTTTTACAACAGGCTACATAAAAAGCACTAGCGAAGTCAGTACAAACTCAAATTTCATACAGGCAATGACTTGTTTATACTGCTCTATATACTATACACTGGAATGTAAGTACAATATTTATATTCCAATCAATTTATTTTATGACTATATAGTAAAAATGAGAAAGTAAGAAATTTTTCAGTAACAGTGCGCTGTGATACTTTGTATTTTTATGTCTGATTTTGTAAGCAAGTAGTTTAAGTGAGGTGAAACTTGGGGTACACAAGACAAATCAGACTCCTGAAAGGGGTACAGTAGTCTGGAAAGGTTGAGAGCCATTGATTTATGTGATAAATGGGCTTTTGAGATGAGTATATATATACAGAGAGAGAGAGAGAGAGGCTATGCTGAGCTAGAGAATTTTTTATTTTTTTGTATATTTTAACCTCACAATAGCCTGTGTGGCCTGCTTTCTTGGCCTGGCTTCTGTCTCAGATTCCATCTGAAACAGTGGGCACGTTCTCACGGGACAGCTGGTCCCTCCTGCTGCTCATGTTGCCGCAACTGCACTATTTTTAGCTCACTAACTCAATCAGAACTAGCATGCGTATGTCTACTGAAGCTGAAAATTACACCTCCCAGCTCCGGTGTAGACATACCCTGTGGTGACTGTAAGGCTGTTTTCTGTCCACTAATACACCTTTAGGAACACACTGAAATATTACTATTCACTTGTCTAAATAGCATCCTTCCCAGAGCTCCCCTAGGCAAATTATTAAGTATACCTGTACTGTGTAGGGCCTCACTCTTCTCTTATCAGTTTAACTCCATTGACTTCATTGGAGCTACTCCCAATGTACACTGGTGTGATTGAATTAGGTCAATAAGTTTTCGTGTGTGTGTGTATATCACAATATCACAAAACACTGTGGTAACATGGAGTGAAGGCTGCTGACATCCATTCCTAGCTAGCACAATCACTACAAATGTAGGAAATCCTGAGCTAAGGTTCGTTCACAAACTTTAGAAATCACTTCCCCTGTCATGCATAATATTTCCCAAATATATGCCCCAGGCAGGACCCCAGGATCCCGCTGTGCTAGGCACTGCACAAACACAGAACACAATGAGGGTGTTTGACCTAAAGAGCCTACAACCTAGGTAATACATAGGAAACTTGAATGAAATCCTGACCTCACTGAAATCATTAGGAATTTTACTATTGACATCAGTGGGGACAGGAATTCACTTCCTAACTCTGGTTAGGTATTCATTTATATATACTGAGTGAGTGTGGAGTAGATGCACTTTTATAAATTAAATATAAAACAAGAAGTTATTTCCCCATATATATATATGTGTGTGTGTGTGTATATATATATATATATATATATATATATATATATATATATATAATGAGTATGTATTAGGCAAACTCCTCTTTGATTTTAAGCAGAGCTTGTTGAGTGGTTAGTGCAGGAGACTGCCATTGACTTGTGGGACTTTGGGCAAGTCTCACCGTCTTGCTGTGCCTCGGTTTCCCCATGTACTAATGTAAATAGTGGTGATAGCACTGCCCCATTCCACAGGGGTGTGGAAGTCCTGAGGCTTCATTGGATTGTAAAGCACTTTGAGTGCCACAGCTGTGTAAAATAATCATATAGTGAGAGATCTCTTGGGCTGCAGTGAGTTGAATAGCACAGACACTCAAAATCTCTGAATAACCCACTTGAAAGAGGAGGTTACTTCCGATGAATAAAATGTTACCGACCATTTTCTTGTGTGTGAAATAATCCTTCTTGCGCCACGAACTGTAGCATATATAGTCCCCTAGCAGGGCCTTTTGGATAGGTGTTACTTTGCATCTATGCCATGCTGCTTAGGGATAGCTTGTTAGCTGTACAGCTCCCAGTGAATTTATTTGCCTCTTGATGTATCATTTTAACTTCTAATAGGAGTGATCTCACCTGATTGCCCTTTACTAACTTCTGCCTTCTCAGGTACTTTAATATAGATGTTTACCTGCTACAGCGAACAGTATGCAAATCCCTAAATCACTGGTGTGGTGACTTCACTCTGAGCAGACTCTCCCATTCTCCGTTTTCCAGTGACGCTCTCATCTGCTCCTGTGCATACACCTGTAAGCTGTTGGCAGCCCAGTCAGTTAGTGTGGAAACCTCCCAGGGTTTGTGTCCTTCTTTCTCACGTATGTCTCACCTGCAGGGAGTTCTGCGCCTTGATTTTTGGAAGTGCTGAGCACCCAGAACTACATTTGGAATCAATGCGAGTGCCCCACCCTTCTGAAAATCAGGTCCTCTGCTTTTTGTTGCTAGCCATTTTACAGCTATTCAAATAAGGTCCTTAAAACTATTTTTGCCTGCAGCCTTGTGCTATGATTCCTTTAGTGCTTGCTCAAACTAAACAGGGACATACTGAGTCAGTATTTGGATGAGTCCTCTTAAAATATGCCTAGCTGTTGCAAGAAGTGGTGGTTTGAGTTGGTACCGAATCAATATCCCAGCGTGATGTTGGGAACTGGGTGTTGTGGTCTTTAAAATGAGTTGTGAATTTAGCAGTTGCCAGATCAAAGGCCTGTCTAGTCTAATGTCCTATCTCTAACAGTGGCCTATACCAGGTGCTTCAGAGAGAGAAGTAAAACCCAGGCTGGACAATTATGAAATAACATGCTCATGGGAGTAGTTTCTTCTACTGTCAAACGATTAAAAAAATATTTGTGATTAATTGTAACTTTAATCGCACTGTTAAACAATAATAGAATACCAATTTACATTTATTATAAATATTTTGGATGTTCTACATTTTCAAATATATTTTCAGTTGCAACACAGAATGCAAAGTGTACAGTTCTCACTTTATATTATTTTTATTACAAATATTTGCACTGTAAAAAGATAAACAAAAGAAATAGTATTTTTCAATTCAACTCATACAAGTACTGTATGTAATGTAAAAGTGCAACTTACAAATGTAGAATTTTTTTTCATAACTTCACTCAAAAACAAAACAATGTAAAACTTTAGAGCCTACAAGCATGAAGGGGCATAAGAATGTTTAGCATATCTGGCACATAAATACCTGACAATGCCGGCTACAAAAGTGCCATGCAAACACCCATTCTCACTTTCAAGTGACATTGTAAATAAGAAATGGGCAACACTATCTCCCGTAAATGTAAACAAACTTGTTTGCTTAGCAATTGGCTGAACAAGAAGTAGGACTGAGTGGACTTGTAGGCTCTAAAGTTTTACATTGTTTGTTTTTTTATTGAATTCAATATCTTGTGTCAGTGAATTCCACTAGTTAGCTATGTACTGTTATATCCATTTTAAATTTACTTTTTAATTTCATTGACTATATCCCCTTGTTGTTGTACTATTAAAGAGAGTAAATTAGCAGCCCCAATTTACCTTTACTGTAGCCTTCATTATTTTCATGTATCGCTATCATGTCCGTTCTTATGTGTTTCCCATCTAAGATGTCGACCTAATCTTTTTAATCCATCCTAGTGTTAAAATTAGTAAGACATGGAAAAACTACCATTGTCCTTTTTTACCCTAGCTATAACTTTTTGAGATGGGCTAATCATAGCTGAACACACATTTGAGATGAGAATGTGCCACCAACATATGTTATAACGTTACAATATTTTTAGTGTTATTCTCTATTGCTTAAAGCAGAATACCCTCTTTGTTTTTTTCATCATTATCATGCACTGAAAAGAGCTGTTCGTTGAGCTCTCTGCCATGAAGCCCAGGTCTTTTATGTCGGTGATTAAAGTTGATTTAGAACCTGCCAGTATGTGTGAATAGTTCAAATTGGCCCTTCCTGATCAGTTTTGTTCCTTACAGATTCCTTGGAACTTTGGTAAGAAGGAAAGGGGTGTAACCTTGATATCCTGACCAAAGTCCAACAGGGAATGAAATTCTCTCTGTGGTTTCATCTGGAAAAGCTATTCCTCACTTCCTTGTTGGTTGAGTGGTATTGCTGCTGGGTCTCACCCCAGAGGTGACTGCATGTGAGAGGTGGATAAAATGACTCCCTTGTTTGAACATCAGTTTGTTTATAAAACCCTTTGGGATGGAAGGTGTCGTAAAAATGCAAGATTTTTTTTTTTTTTAGTGTTTTAATCCATGCTGCTGTATTAATACTGCACTAATCAACAGCATCTAAAACAGAACTCAGTCTTAGCCATCAAAAAGTGCAGTCAGGTCTCAGCGAGGTTTATACTGATGTAGAGAGCAACTTTAATGGCCAAAATGGTATTTGAGTTCCCATTAGTGATTTCAAATTGAGATATTCCTAAAGAGTTATAAAGCCATGGGTCAGTAGAAGTCACATGGATCACATTATCACCTGGACCATGTTCCTGGAGCCCGGTCACTGGTTCAGCGTGAGTACAGTGTCAAAATGGCTTCAGAGAGAGAGCACTGATGAATTGCATGCATTTCTCTCAGCCAGTTGGAGGAGGACTGGCTGGCTCTGAACTAATCATAGACTATGGAGCCTTCCATCTCTTGCAGGGCCGGCTCCAGGCACCAGCGAGCAGGTGCCTGGGGCGGCCAATGAAGAGGGGGGTGGCACGTTCGGCAGCAATTCGGCGGCGGGGCCGTCACTCCCTCTCGGAGCGAAGGACCTGCCGCTGAATTGCCGCCGATCGCGGCTTTTTTTTTTTTTTTTTTTTTTTTTTGGTGCTTGGGGCGGCAAAAACGCTAGAGCCGACCCTGATCTCTTGGCTGATGATTCTAATTCAGCACAGGTTAGAAATGACTGAACTTTACTATCACCCTTTTGGTGACGCTTGTGAAATGAGTTAGGGGTCTTAGACTAGTTTCCATTGGGAAAGAGTCTACACTGCTAAAACCACCACTACCAAAACTGACACTAACAGGTCCCCTGGGCTTAGCAGTTTCAGATTGAGGCCAAGGATGAATGGACCATGAATAACAAAGTACTCTTTCAACTCTAGGGCAGGGTTGAGGCATTCTGCCAAGCCAGTGGCAGATTAACACATGGGTCTGTGGGGTCCTGGCCAATTTGGGGGCCCCCACAGGAGCTCTGGAAGCTGTGTAGAAGTGGGGGACCCTCTGGCGCTGGAACTGTGGCCCTGCCCTCTGGCCAGGCAAGAAGCTGGGCTGTGGTAAGAGCCAACATGGGAGCCTGGGCCGCTGTGGGCAGCCCTGGACCCTCCACCTGCCCTGGGCAGGGGCTATGCTTCACGGCGGGGGAGTTAATCACCTTACCAGCTCCCCCCGCTGTGAAGCGCAGTCCCTGCCACCACCACCCCTCCACACCTGCCTGAGGCTACTATGCCCATGTTAAAAAGTAGGGGGGCCATGGCCTCCCTGGTTCCAGTGCCCCATGGCCCCCAGGACATGGGGGGCCCAAATGTTCTTTTTGCCCCAGGGGCCCAATAAGTCATAATCCGCCTCTGTGCCAAGGTGTACTGCCACTGCCCATTCTGTACCTATTCCATGGTTAAACGGAGAACACCGGTCTCTAAGGCTGTCTAGCTAGCTGGCACCTTGCATTAGCATTAAGCGCCCCTTTATTTTTTAAGGGGAGTTTCCATTTCTTGGGAATATCCTCACTTGTGAATTGCTCTACTTTTTCACTCCTCTGCTGTGTCCTGCACGTAAGAGACCTTTCTCTTTCCTTGGGATGCTTGCTTGGTTGGTTTGCTTTCCTTTTTAATTTTCTGTCTGACCCCCTCCTTGGTTTTAGGATGCACCCTGTTGAAAAGAGAAGTGTTTGCATGAGTGATACAATCAGGATGTTGTTGGATTTTATTATTGCCTGCACGACTGTGTAACCTCCTGAAGCTGCTCGGGAGTAGAAAGTTTGGAAACGGCTATTTTATTGTGCACGATGGAATTATCATCTTCGCTAGTCCCCGTGAGTTTGTGTCCACTGTGGAATGCTGCAGATTTAGAGCTTTCCCTGGTGAGGTCATTGGTCTTGCAGGAGTCAGAGGGTCGCAGTTCTTCTTCCACGTTGTATAGGAGCAGGAAGCAGAATGGGCTTATCTGCATGTTATAACCCAGTTTTCCTTGGAAGTTGGGTGGCTGCTGGGATTAGTAATGGGATACAGAGCCTTTCATCTTCCCCTTCAAACCCATCCCAAGGGCGGAGTGAATGTAACTGAAAGTTACCACACAGTAAAGGCTATTGGATGGCCTATGCAAAATGAGTTTGGTTGGTTGGTCTCACTGTTGTCCCTGGAGGACAAATGTCCACAGAAAAATATCATCACTGTCTTTGGCACTGAGGGGCCCCTTTGTTGATAGCAAAGGGGTGAAAGTTTTGAATAGACCTAGAGACTGTATTGCCCTTTCCGGGTCAAGGTTGAGGCACATTTGTGTTGTGCAGGGGAAGTTTTCTCTCCTGCTGTTTGTGCTGTATCAGGATTCTGAGTAAAGACTGACTGCAGGCTGAGATTTTCCAAAGTGACTAGTGATCTGTCTGCCTCCATCTTTGGATGCCCCATAAAAGGCATCTTAAAGGGGCCTGTTTCTCCAGTGGCATGGGTCAGCGCTTTCTGAAAATTGGGCCACCCCAAAGGGCCTAGAACAGAGGCACCCAAAATCACTAGTTACTTTTGACAACCTTGACCTCACTCTCCAGCTAGCAACGCACCATCTTTCACAAGCGCTAATTCATTAAATAGATCGGGGTAGGCAACCTATGGCACGCGTGCCAAAGGCGACACGCGAGCTGATTTTCAGTGGCACTCACACTGCCCGGGTCCTGGCCACCGGTCCGGGGGGCTCTGCATTTTAATTTAATTTTAAATGAAGCTTCTTAAACATTTTAAAAACCTTATTTTCTTTACATACAACAATAGTTTAGTTATATATTATAGACTTATAGAGAGACCTTCTAAAAACATTAAAATGTATGACTGGCACGCAAAACCTTAAATCAGAGTGAATAAATGAAGACTCGGCACACCACTTCTGAAAGGTTGCTGACCCCTGAAATAGATTATGGTAATTGGGGAAATAGATGGGCACTGATTACCCAGAGCCACATTTATCATTGTAGCATCTTGCCCAGCAACGCACAGCTCCTGAGAGTAAGTCTTTAGAAAGGCAAATCCTTCCTCTGTACTATATACATGTAAATTGTTAACAGATTTTACTGTGAGTCTATGGCAGGTAATCCACATAATTGTATTTGGAAAGAACATAATGGCACATAGTTTGTAGGTTATACAGTACTTATTGTGCTTGTTCTGCCTTTGAAGTTTGTCAGTACGTTCTGTATGGGTTTTAGACAATGCAATAAAAGCCATTTTAAAAGAGCGAGATTCTCCAAACCAGGGGTGAGCCATTAGTGTGAGAGAATTCCCTTCCAGAGAGGCCGTACAGGTGGAGGCCAGGCTGCAATCAACAGGGCAGCTGTAGTTCGCACTCTTTATTAGTACTAGTCGTGTAGATATTAAGTGCGACATTCATCTAGACCTATCAAAGCATTTTACAATCATTAATGAAGTATTATTCACTTGTAATGAATTGGGAAACAGGACCAGAGGGATTAAGTGACTTTGCCCAAGGTGTCACAGCAAGTGAGTGGCAGAGCCATACCTGTCCAAATCCCCAAGTTACCTGTATTCCACCCACATTTGGTGTCTCCTTCCTTTTATTGTTGGAAAATTAGTTCAATGAGAAATGCATAATCATGTGACCAAGGTTAAACAGAGTTATTTACACTGAAGGAATAGATTCCATGCTTTTTGTCCCCCTCATTTTGGTTCTCTGACACACGTTGTGTTCCACATTTACATCTTCTCAAGTTGAGAGGATTGGGCAGAGGTGGGAAAAGAACCCCGACATTCTAAGGCTTAAACCTCTGTTCTAATCAGGGGTCTGCAACACCTTATTGCTGCTATGTATATGCCTAAGATTGCTTGCTCTGAAATTCAACTATTATGAGTTTGCCTTTAAGTGTCTGTCTCTGTATTTCTTAGGTGTTTTTAATGTGCTTCTCACTCCGGAATCTAGAAGCCTATCTCGCCAAGAGCAGAGAGAAATCATTTTAATGTAGAAAATTACACTTGAGTCAATCTGGCAGCATGAACAGAGTGTTCAGCTAGACAGCTGATAATATACCATGTAAGCAATAAGGAAGTAGCAGCTCTGCTGAGCGCAATGGAAGCTTTTACAAAGTCACTACTGTACAAGCCAACCACCCTGACATTTGAAGTTGCTGGCAGATAGGCCTCTCCGTAAGTCAAGCTGACTTCAAAATTCTTTCTTAGTGTGACAAGTTACACAATGCTGCTAAAATCTTTAAAAGACACAAACCTTGGGTATTTGTGAAAAGTAGGTCTAGTACATTAAAGCCCTAGCCATGGACCTGCTATTGGGCACTGTACAAACATATAACAGGAAGATGGTCCCTGTCCCCCAAGAGCTTACAATTAGAGATGGTCACAAAAAATTGACAAAACAGTTTCACATTGAAATATGCAGCTTTGTCAACATCAAAACAATTCAGGGGAAAATACTGATTTTTTGATAATTTTTCAATAGAAAAAAGTGTAAACTTTTTTTGACAGCATGGAAACGTTTTTACTTATACACATGTCAAATATAGTTATAATATTAGTGTTAATTTAATGTGATCTATTTAAGTCCAAACAAAATGACCACCTTTTGAAATTTTCTGACGCTATCGAATTGAAATGTTTCCGTGGTCCTAAATCAAAACATGTTGGAATTTTAATTTTGTGGGACATTTCAAAATGTTCACTCTCAATTGGGACCTTGTTTTTAAATGTTGGAATTTCCCATGGAACAGAAATTCCAGTTCTCAAACAGCTCTGTTACAATCTTAAGTATCCAGCAGCCTATCAGGCTTCATAGTCATGTTTTGGCTTTTTATCCCATCTCCGTCGGTCATTCTTGTTCACCTCTGACCCGGGGGTGTGATTCCCCTGCCTCTGGACACATGCTCGCACTAGTGCAATATCTACCGGTGTGTGGTGGGTTTGTATTTTGCACAGCTCAGCCATGCTTTCACTGCCACTGCAGCTACACAGCTATTCTCACTAGCTCAATGAGAGCTAGCGCAAGTGTGTGTACATGAGCCGGGGGGAATCACACCCCTAGCTTGTAGTGTAGACATACCCTCAGGGGCACAGTTCTTCCTATGTGATGCTATCTCTAGCCTTTGTTTTTCTCAAACGTTTTCTCCCCCCCCCCCCCGAATTTTTTAATGGCAAGTCTCTATCAGGTATGATGGATTGGAGGACTTAACATTTCTCAGCTCCCTTGTATTTCTGACAGTGGAGCAGAAAATGTCTCTCCATCTCTGTCTCCTTTGCAACACTGGTTCACAAGTTTCAGAGTGGTAGCTGTGTATCAGCAAAAACAATGAGGAATCCTTGTGGCACCTTAGAGACTAACAAATTTATTTGGGCATAAGCTTTTGTGGGCTAAAACCCACTTAATCAGATGCATGGAGTGGAAAATACAGTAGGCAGGTATATATATTACAGCACATGAAAAGTTGGGAGTTGCCTTACCAAGTGGGGGAGGGGGGCAGTTCTAACAAGCCAATTCAATTAAGGTGGAAGTGGCCTATTCTCAACAGTTGACAAGAAGAGGTGAATACCAAGGGAGGGAAAATTACTTTTGTAGTGCTACCGTGGACGTCACCCATTTCCAACAGTTGACAAGAAGGCGTGAGTATCAGCAGAGGGAAAATTACTTTTTGTAGTGACCCAGCCACTCCCAGTCTTTATTCAGAGTCTGTTTTTGAAGTTTTTTTGTTGAAGAATTGCCACCAATGAGAAATTGCAGAACTGGAATTAATTTGC
This sequence comes from Platysternon megacephalum, assembly GCA_003942145.1. Classification (NCBI taxonomy): domain Eukaryota; kingdom Metazoa; phylum Chordata; order Testudines; family Platysternidae; genus Platysternon; species Platysternon megacephalum. The sequence goes on from QXTE01000377.1 coordinate 267,512, forward strand.
AAACTTGACACCATCAAATTAGCCCTGAAAGTTTGTAAAGACTTCTCATGTTCCATTGTGTCACTGACTTCAGAAGTGGGTGGAATGCAGCAAGGGGCATGGGTCGCTTGCAGGTTTAAACTAGTGTAAATGGTGGAGTCTCTGTAACTTGAAGTCTTTCAACCATGATTTGAGGACTTCAGTAACTCTGCCAGAAGTTAGGGGTCTATTAAAGGAGCAGGGGGTGAGGTTCTGGCCTGCAATGTGCAGATGGTCAGACGAGATGATCATGTTGATCCCTTCTGACCTTAAAGTCTGAGTCTAAGGGCTGGTCTACACTAGGGGGGGTGTCGATGTAAGATACGCAACTTCAGCTACAGGAATAGCGTAGCTGAAGTCGACGTATCTTATTTCGACTTACCTCCTGTCCTCACGGCGTGGGATCGACGGCCGTGGCTCCCCCGTCGACTCCGCTACCGCCGCTCGCCCTGGTGGAGTTCCGGAATCAATGGGAGCACGTTCGGGGATCGATATATCGTGTCTAGATGAGACGTGATATATTGATCCCGATATATTGATTGCTACCCGTCGATCCGGTGGGTAATGTAGACGTGGCCTCAGTGACAGCATAAAAAAAATGGACTGTTCTACTTAACCATGCTGCTTTTCTTTCTTTTAAGCCCTTTGCCCTGGGGGGTGAAATCCTGGCCTCATTGAAGTCAGTGGAAAAATCCATTAACTTCACTGGGGCTAGGATTTTACCCAGTGATTCTAAGAGCATTGTCTCTGACAAATGATTGTTTTACTCTTATGCTGAGTATATGGCAACACCACTAAGTACCAGGTCATACCATGCAAAATGAGGGCCTGTCATTAGTTGCAAGTCTAGGCTTCCCAGACTCTTCATTAGGGATGATTTTTTTTAGATGCAGCAGAGCTTGCTGTTGGGATAGTTTTAGATGATATTGATGTACCTTTCTTAAATGCTTTTTGGGCACTTTCTATCTACTCAGTGGTGATTTTTCAAAGGACCCACATTTTGCTATGCAACACATGATGAAATATACAGAAAGGTACTTTCCCAGTTATGAAAGTCTAATTGAATCCATTGGATTCTGCCAGTTGCAAATATTTTATATTGGGGGAGGGGCATGTTTGTGGTGGTAACTTGGAGTTGGAAGATCAGTGCAGTCTAGGTTTGAGAGGCTTCACATTTGATTTTAGAGGGGCATCAAGGTAAGTAGTGTGACACAGGAAATGAAACTGGGAGTTAGACATGGATTCTGTTCCCACTTCTGTGGGGCTTGCCTTCCTAGCTGTGAGAGGCAGACAGGTACCCCACTGTGAAAATGCTGATTGATTAGAGAGGTTTCTTTCTGCTAACACTTTCCACATGCCACTTTAATCATTGCAATTTTCTTTAGCTCCCTCAGTCTTTAGAATACCTGTGACTATCATAACTGAGTCAAGTCTCACTGTGCTACCATTTTACTGATATGCCTCAGTAGTGGGTCTAATCTGATGTCTTTAGCTTAGGGAAACTTCTTTGTAAATGCATAGAAAAGTAGGAGATATTATATGGAAGTTCTCTGGTGTGTGAAGTTAAGGTGCTGTTCTATTAACACTTAAAAGGTACCCTTTAAAGTCTCATGAATTGCAAAATGGTATGCAAGCCTCATTAGGCCTTGTGGTATGAGCTCAGTTTTTACCACAGTAAGATTCTTCAAGCAGGGCCTCAGGTGTGCATAAAGCAAGTGAAAGGCATGCGTTCATTTGTTCTCACGCTGGTGGGGTTCACAAAATGTTTGTTGCTGTTAAGAGCAAGACCCAGTCTTTCAACTCTGCATCTAAGGGGCCACACACACAAATAAAGCACTAGTTATACAGCAGCAGGTTGAAGAAATGCAGCCCTAAGGAAGGAGCCATAGCTAATCTATTCTCTCATTTAAAATTAATGCCTATGCCAACCTCCTCCCCTCCCCCCAAAAAAGGGATCACTGGAGCTACCATGCATGACTGACAGTCATTGAGCTCCCTACAAACCCTTTACCAGTGGGAACAGTATTTGGGAACACCCAGGAATAACTCATTTACTGCTGTTTTTGAAGTACACATTAAATGAAGGTTTCTGGTGATTAGAATTTTGTATAAACTCAGTTATTGCTTATGAATCAGTTTTTCTGATGTCTGACCTGAAGCCCTGCTCATCATAGTGGCTGAAGCAGCCAGTGCTGTACAACTTTTAAACAAAAGATTTCAGCCACATTTTTAGAAGGGCATTTGAGACTGCCAACTCCGCCTTAAAGTTTAGGTGCTAAAGCAGTTTGAGGCATCAGCAGATTAACCAAAGTTGGAGTACAGGTTTGTTGGTCAGTAAGCACAACATTTTCATTTCAGCTACTCCTATCAGAAGTTAGATAGTATTAACACAGCAGCACTAATCTAACACATGATGTACTCCCACCAATCAATATGTAGTAGCCCTTGTCTTTCCTAAACTCAGATTTTTGACCTGTTTGAGAGAGGAAGCTGAAGGCTCCCCCTTCACCTAATTAAAATGCAGGCCTACACTTTTAAAAATGGCACAGAGATCCTATAAATAAAATAAATAAAATAAATTGGCCTGGAAGTATAAGATTGTCAGTAAATTATGATGAAATCAACACTTAGAGAAGAAAAGTGTTGAATCAGAACTTGGTTCTGATTTAAGGATATTTACTTTGTATATTTTGATGTGACATTGATTTGGGTTTTAAAGCTTTGACAATAGATGTAGATGTTCAAAAAGTTAATGTCTAACCTTTCCATAATTCCTAGCAACAGTAAAAATAAGTGCTAAAAACAATCACTTCCCATCAAAGTTATAGAAAGAGTACATACAGCTATAGCAATCAGGTACTGAAGTGCTAACTGCAGGAACTCTCAAGGTCTCCTCCCCCCCGAATAGCCAGATTCCAGTGTGACCAGTACATTGTGACAGCCAAGATTGTTTTCTTGCAAAGCAAGTACAGTTGATTTGTTTCAGAGATCCAGCTGGATTCACACTGATGCCATTTTTAGTCACTTTGCAATGGTTAACTACCTAGAAGATGCACTGTAACATGTCTTTTACAGGTCCAGTACTTTTTCAAGATTCTGGACAACTGAGAGCAGAACATGGAACTATCTCCAGTTCCTAAACGAAAGACAGACACAAGGAGAGATGTGTTCATTCATTTATTGTCCAATGTTTTAACCTGACTGAAATACAAGAGCAAGAGCACTGTGCTCCTGGCTATTTATTACATATGTTAGAACATAGAGTTTTGCACTTTAGACAACATTTAACACCATTCTATGGGGTACTGCATTGCTTTTTATAAAGTTCAAAATAAAGATTTATTTTCAAACAAGTGACTTTGGTTTTTTCATACATTACACTTTTTCTTGCAGAAAAAATAAAATTGTACAACTGCATAAATATAAAATCTTCCACCATGAAAATGGTTAAAACATTCAGTAAAGACATTAGCACCACACTGTGTGATGCTGCCAGCAGGAAAAAAAAAAAAAAAAAAAAAAGCAAATAATTATCAGTCATCAGTGGTGGGGAAAACCTGACTCAGGTTTCACACAACATACTGGAGGATGAGGGTGGAAAGAGCATTCACTACAGAGCACAGAACACAATCACCTTTTTTATTTATTCATAAACTCAAATTAGTTTCCCCTGCCACCCCTTCAAATAAAATACCCTTACACCACAGGAAAATAAAAAGGATCTATGGAGTGCTGTTAAATAGTCTCAGGTGGGCCTTTATCTTTAAAAGGAAAGGAAAGAAAATTAAAGTATCATGCCAGTTCTAGTCCCATTGAGTATTTACACCTCAGGCAGCAAAATCTTTGCTCACAGAAAGTAGAAAACAGATACAATACATGGCTTGAAAAATGACCAGAGTATGTACCTATAGTACTGTACACTAAATAAAATACACAAGGCAGCAATACTTAGGGGGCCAGAAACACTGCTTACTACAAGTCAGTTATGGAATCATAATTTACAGTAAAAATGGGCATGTCCCAAGGCTCAATTTTGTTTTCTTTTGTAATTTACAGTAGAATAAATATTTTGTCACTATTGCTACACTTTAAGTTTACATTCTAACCTAGTAATGCAGAAAGCTAGTGTAAAGCATATAGATTATGTGTAGGTCCCATACGTATGACAGTTTGTTCAAGACTAGTAGGTTTTTTGTTTTGTTTTTTTACTTTTTAAATGGCTAGGAGGGGAGAAAAGAAAATTGTGCTTATGATCAGCTGCTCTTTATGTCAAATTTCACTTCAAAACGTCCCTGAAAACGGTCTTTGTCACTGTAATGGATGTTCTCACCATAGACCTTGCATTCCACACGTACTTCCGTGTCATAGGTCAGGTTAGTGAATTGCACTGCCATGAGAGGCTGGAGATATTTTGGCTGAAGCAGCTTGCCGTAGTATGGATAATATTGCAGAGGAAAGCCAGCATAGCCAGCCATCCCATAATATTCAACGGTGCCGATTTTGTCAACATCTTCCGCTTTCTAAAGAAAAGGGGGGGGGAAAAAAATCACTTGGACAAGCCTCCTTGTAAATATTCCCATCACTATATACCCACTCAACCTAATTATCTGAACCATACTTGGCCATCACCATGTGACATCTGTGCTGGATAGTGCAATAAAGTTATTTGTTCATTCAAACCGATTCAGTATCCCTGAGGACAGGTGCACAGTAGTAGAATGGGGGGCAATTAAATAATCAATTGACATAATCCAGGATGATTTTCCTATTTACCTTTTATTAGGGAAGTAGATTCCACAAAAACATTCAAATTATGTCACCACAGAACTTCAAGTTGTTTTCCAGCTGCTTGGTAAGATCAGCATTAGTGTTCCCTTGCCACTCATTGTTATCTACAGCAGAGGGTACAGGAAAATCCTGAATTCTAATAATTATTCCCTCTTAGAACTCGCCCCAGAATTGACAAAGCTTGCTGTGCCTCGGGCAGCTTCAATCGGTCCAAAAAATTTACATTGAAGAAAAATTGATCTGCCTTTTTCAGTTAGCATTATTCTCTACAAATGTCCTGCTTGAGTAAATGAATTACCCAGAGGAGAGGATGCTGCTACTTGGAAGAGAACTTGCTTTTGAGGAGTACAAGGCTGAAAGGATGGGGGGGGGGGGGGGGGGGGGGGGGCCTTTTACTTTTTTNCTTTTACTTATTTCTAGGTCACCCAACTCAGAGATCAGGTCAATGACAACATTCAGTCGTCATTGTTCACTGACCTTTGTGAAATGAGTTGCCTCAATCCAGTCCCTAATGGGAAGATATCCTTATCAAAAGGAACGGCGGGGTGGGGGGGTCATTTGTCAGCAGAAAGGTCGAGTGAATGAGCACCAAGACTTGACTCCTGTCTCAGGATTGAAGCATGCTCACTTTTTAAAATATCCTTTTAAAGTCAATCTGCAGCAATCTAAGAACTGGGGCCAGAGAAAGAAGCTCCTGGATAATAAACAGCATCACTGAAGGTATATGTCCTCCCACAGCCATGGCTTAGAAGCCATGAGGCTCTGCTTATACAAAACTGGTATGGTGTAGGTTATGGTTTTGGCTTGCTCTGCCCTTTGTTGGCCTGAGTTCATTGCACATTTACAAGAGTTCGCTTTTTAGGCTTTGGAGGAAGTTTGATTCACAAGAGAGACTGGTCACGTGTCAGGAAAGGCATGGACACTCTTTCCCACTTACCTTAGCAAAGCAACGAACAGGGAGGACATATGGATTGTATTTTCCCGTCATCTCGGGAGGGAGGCTGTCATTTAGTGGAGGCTAAAAGAAACCCAGAATAAGCAAGTGTTACATTTCACACCGGACAATCTCTGCTCTTCAGACTAACTCCATTGAAAACATGCACATTGATTAGTTTCCAGCAGGTCTTCCTGAAGTTCAGAACTGTGCCAACAAGTGGCCCCATCCTTGTGTGTCAAAGTCCCAGGGGGTGGGGGAGGGAGGTGGACTATTGGCAGATTCATTGGGAGGAGCCAGATTTGTTTCTAGGTCAAAGTTTCAAAGGCAGCTCAGGTTGGCAATGAGGAAGCCACTAATTCACCAGCAGTAATCTGAATCTGCCAACAAGAGAAGCTCTACAGACAACTTCCTGAGGGGGGCAGGGTAGATGCAGTTCAGGGGACTTTAACAGGATTTTTTTTTTTTTTTAAGTGTATTTAGTAGAAGATAAGGCTTGACAGCCCAAGAGAACACCCCTCCCCCAATAAATGCTTGTGGTCAAGGGGCAAAGCAAATCTCCTAAAGGTATTCTGGAAAAGCGGATGTATCTCACATAATGGAGGAGTGGTATAGAGCCCACATGGGAGTTTGCTTTCTAGGTACAGTGCCAGAGAGTCAGCCTGGAACTTGAGTGGTTGAACTGGGGAAGGCAACTGGCAGTCCTGAACCAAGGTGATGTTACCAAGAGACTCGATTTGCAGTGTGCTTCCATAGCACCTATCACTGAAGGCTCTTACAGCACTTTCCAGGAATTATTTAAGCCTCACGTCTACCCTGCAAGGTAGACATTAATATCTCCATTTTACAGATGAGAAGAGTCCAGAGTAAATGGTTTTCCCCAAGACCAGTCCTCTGCTCCTGCTATAAAGTCACTTCGCCCAAATTAATAGGAAGGGAAAAGAAGCACTTGCCTTTGGTTTGAAGCCTAGAACTCTGTTGAGCTTGACGACAACACATGGTTTTCCATCTTTGTATCCATAGCTGGAATCAGTCATTCCGGAGCAGTTTTCCAGCCAGTCACGTTTGAACCTGCAGACTTTCTTCTGACCTTGGCCATTATTAAATGCTCCTCGGTTTATGTAGTCATCAGGTTTATCTGGGGGGAGGGGCAAAAAACAACACTTACATGCAGCATGAACTCACACTTGAAAGCTTTGAGAAGAAAAGCAACACTCCTGTGAGCATTTCCCTGGGAGTGGAATCCTTTTTTTCAGGTCTAGTAGTAATCAAAACAGAGAGACACCACCTTCTACAGACTGACTTCATGGATCTGAACCAAGCCATTCAGTGACAAGTGCCCTACTGATCATGGCAAGTCTGTTTTCTACTAGGCCTTTTTCCTCAAATGGACGTGTGCATGGGCTGCTTCTCTGATTTTCATTGGTGATGTTTTGGGTCACAGGAGGGATTCGGTCAGAAATGTATTCTCCCTCCAACACACACATGCATCTCCCTTCAAGTCAACACTACATGCAGTCCATTATAGGTGCTTTGCTGAATTACATTAGAAGGAGAAAGGCCCCCCCCTTTAAGTGGTCAGGATCAAAAGTCAGGGCTCTCTCCCCTACAAGAGTTGATATCACACTTAAATCAGAACAGGGAGATGCATTTAGAGCAATGCTTTAGGTGTTAGCTGAAGCCATCAACTGCAGAAGGGAAGGAAGCTCAAAACATCTGACTCTGACCTGAGGGAGACGTGATCAGCAGGTGTAAACTGGCATAATGCCACTGAAGTCCATGGAACTATGTAGATTTACACCAGCTGCATGATCTGGCCCCAAAAATTAAACAGCAAAGGACACAAATGTGGATTCTGTAATTGAGATGTTCTGGTAGAGGGTGGGGATCTGAAACAACTTACAAGCATTTCAAGCCCACTTTAAAAACAAACCTACCGACCATCTGTTAATCATTTGACACCTGTTCCATTTATGTCAATGGAAAGACAATGACTGGAGTTTTAGGCCTTTGGACTTACAGAAACAAATACACGTAGGCTAGTGTTACTGGAAAGGCTACTTTCTATGCATTTGAGCCCAGTGATCTGGTTTGGGTCAAGACCCAGAGCAGCCAACACACTGTCTCTACTTAGGAGGAAAATATTCGGCTGGTGTCATGATTTAAATGGCTTCCGGGTAACAACCTCTCCTCTGTCTGGCTGTTGGAGCAGAGGAGAAGGAGCAAGTCTAGAAGAAATGCTTTGAATACAGATTTACTTTCAGACCATGTAGAGAAGGAAAGGCAGTCCAAAGAGATTCAACAGTGCTTTCAGTGTCTAGCTGTAGTTCGTTATTACACCCCAGGGGCCATGGAAAGGGACACTTCCCCACACTAACAGCTTTTGGAGACAAGGATTTCAATTCTTAACTTGATTTGGGCACATAGGGTGGAACTGTCAAATTTGCTCAGCACTGGCCTAACTCTGCTCCTACTGAAGACAACAGTAAAACCCCTATTGTCTCTGACGGGAGCAGAGGAAGGCCAATGCTCAGTGCTTTTCACAATCCCACCCATAAGCTTCTCAGAGTTGGACAGTGAAGCTCACTGTCTAATGCATTCTACTTGGACAACAGGCAGCCATGAGCGACTTCAGGACCAGCTAATTAACCTGAGAGAGTCTAAAACTAATCGTCACGAGGCAAGAGATGCTCTACAGGGCTTATACCAACACTATCAACAATGGCCAGTATTATCTTGATTCTTGACGGATGCAGTTAGGAGAGGGGTGGCTAATACATCCTCCAGTTATGTGAAAACAGTCAGAACTTCATATCCCGGAGTCTGCTTACCAGGGCAATTGTCAAATACCATATCACTGATTTGTTGATCGTTGTCGTAGTTCTCCAAGAATTTGTTAAGGCCCGCCACATACTCTTCATAAGTTTTGGGATCAGAAATACTAAAGGAAACTTCTGTCTTTAGTACTCGGGGGATTACTGTCAGTCCTAAGGGGCAAGAAGGGGAAAAAATAAAAAATGAACACCCAAAAGTCACATGATTTCAAGGCAACATGTATAGTGCATGAAACAGTCTGTTCTTCTAGAAACTGCCACAGATTTCAGAGTCTGCACAACCAATGCACATTGAATTTCCTTCAGATTTTAGCTCACTTGGAGGTGATGTGCTTAAGACACAGCTCAGTCATTGCTTCCAATAATGGCCCAAAACACTGTCCCGACATTAGTGGCAGGGGCAGTGTTTTGGGTCACTGCACAAGTTTTGGTTTTTTTAAATATACTCAACATTCCAACATGCAGTACACAGCCTACTGGACTAAGGCTTCATTTGGATCCAGCACGGTTACTTCCCCACCAGTTGTGTACACTCTAATCCAGCACAGACCTGGGTCAACTGTACAAGATGGAGGCTGGAAGCAGCCTGATGTGGATTAGCGTACAGCCGAACAAGAGCGGCTGGTGCAGGGCCCAAGACACCTCCCAAACACTCCAACTCAGGAAAGCATTCCAATTAAGTATGTGCTTACGTGCTTTCCTGAACTGGGCCCTAAGGTAAGTGAGGAGCAGAGTTGTCCTAGGCTCTGAGATACCTCAAATCGATTCTAGACATGGGGTAAAGTTTCCAAAAGTGCCTAAATGAGCTAGAAGCCAAAGTCCCACTGTGTTTCAGTGTCATTTAGGTACTTTTGAGAATTTTACTTAAACATTACAATGCTCCAGCAGATAGAACAATTCAAGGCTTGGAAGATGGTGAGGTTTCTAAGAAAATGCCTAGAATCCACTAGGAAAAACACAGTCTTAGGAAACAAGGCAGGTTAGTGAGTAGTGCTAGCAGTCCAAAGCCAAGATTTTCAGAAGCAACTAGTGATTTGGGGGTGCCTCTATGCTAACAGAGGGAGACATGGGCCAAAGTTCAGATACTACCTGAGTGAACTGAAGAACCCACTACTCTGTTTCTGCCCTTCAAGAACAGCTCCCAAGCCTGGAGATAGATGGGTGCATTTTCAAAAACACGCACACTTGGCTTTTGGGTTACAGCCTTCGGAAACTCCGGCCCAGAAGGAGAGGTAGAGCAAAGAGAAGACTGATCATTGTCCTCTCACATCTAGCAAGAAAAAATGGTCTGGGTGCAACTGCTCTCAACCCTCAGCTCAAAATGCTTCACACTTCCCTGGCACACTCCTAATTCATGAAGAGGGATGTGGACCGCAGCCTTGAATTAAACCAAACTGGGAAGATCTATTTTGACATCAGGACAAAATCTCCCTCCCATGGTGAATGATGGAGCACAGGAGGAAAGTCTGTACCAGATAAGGTTCCATTCTTTAAGTAGAAATTTCATTTTTACAAGCTTTAAATGGTAACGTTTCACTACTAAGCATTGGTTTACACTTAAAAATAAGATCAACCTGGCTATGTCGCTGAGGGCTTTGAAGTTTTTGCACCCCGAGTACTAAGGTTAGGTTGAACCAACCCCCCCAGTGTAGAGGCAGCCAGGTTGACAGAAGCCCTGCAGCCGCATGGCTCCAGCTGTGCCACTGTAGCACTTGAGTTGGAAGTTAAGCTATGCCACACTGCAAGTCTGCTGTGATCCCAGTAACATCACTAAGATCACAGTGTATGAACAGAGGGCAGACAGCTATGTGCAAGTGGGGGCAGAATCGATCAGCCAGGCATCCAGAACACTTCTCCATCCAGCCCCACGTGGCCTCTGCACTTTATAACCCTCACCTTCCCTCCTATGCTGTGCAGGAATTACTAGGCTAGTCACCAAGTGAAATTTACTCACATGAGCTCAGAGCACAGTCAAATCATTAACTGTGCTCTCTAGAAAGCATTGTGCTTTCCCCCTTACTCATCTCTTCTGGGCTTTGTGCACAGAAACAGCACTGATTGCCTCTTTGGTCAGACATTTCATTGAATGGGGTAAATGGGATCATCATCCCTTCGGTTAGAACACTGCCTTGGGGGCTAGAATTTTGGATTCCATAACCAGCTCTGCCCCGTCTATTACCCAAGGGGCAAGGATATTGGGGGGGGGGGGGAAGAGAGAAGGGGGAAGGGTAGGGAGCAGACGGAATTAATATACAGAAGTTACCCGTACAAGTCAAAGGGAAAACCATTCCCTTAGTCATTACAAAAAACTCTATTAAATATTTGCACTCGCATGAGGTCCAGGTCACATTTTAATTGAATGCCTTGATGCGTGACTAATGTTGAAGTTTAAAATAATGGGAACTAGAGTTCATGCTGCTTTTGCGGTGGCCTCTGCCGCAAACTGTGTGATCATTAGGGGTCCTGGTTGCATTCAGTCTGTTGCCTTCGCTTTAGCGAGCACAGCATAGCAGTGGAGTGGCATCTGCTTTGACAACTTTCAAACAAATGTTTTGCCAACAACAACCACTTCTTCCAGTGCAGGCTGAAGCTACTCAGCTGCCTACATGGGCTCACAATTCTATCAGGTCTTTCAAAGCCAGTTGAGTACTACTGCTTAGGGGTCCCCCATTTCCCCCCCCTCCTCCCCAAGTTGGAATTTGTAGCCTAGGAGACAAAGATTTGCTTTGTTTCCCTGAGGGCAGCCCCCAGCAGCCAAAGATAGCTAGACAGCCAATCAGTAGAGCTCATGGTTTCAAGTTTTATTTCAGGAAGCAGTTCTAACCTTCTCTCTTAGTTCTCCCTTTCATATATTTTTCCCTGGGCTGGGTTTTGTTGCAAATTGAGAACTAAGTTACCTTCCCCACTAACAGAATTAAATCCTACCAAAATTACAATTGTTTGTACAAGAGTCTGACAATCATTTGTTTTCTAGGAACCTTTAACTTTGCTATCCACACAAAACCCTCATTGCTAAATATAGTGTGTGATAGCAAGTAGCTTTTAACCCCCTCCCTCCCTCCCAGTCCTCCTTGTCAGCTGGTGAATGTTAACACTAGTTATTTAAGGTGGTCCTCTGTATGTGGGCTTCAGGCAACACCATTAGCTTCTCAACTGATTTAAGCTTGTAGAAAGTCTCCCCCCCCCACCCAGGGAACGGAGAACACAGATGAAGCATAGCAGATTATGAAACGCCTTTGTACAGAAGCTGTAAAGTACATGCTACAGTCGGTCATTAGACAATTTAAGCCATGTACTTTATTTAGGGCACATGACTCACAGCAAAGTCCTGCCCCCCTTTTGTACATCTTCTGCTGAAGCAAGGAAAGGAAAGAGAAGAAGAGAAGAGAAGAGGAGAAGACACACATACACAACAACAAAAAACCACAAAACCCCCACCACCCAATATGAAGCTAAAGCCACTGAACAAAGGGATGACAATGTAGCTGCATGCTAGTGGTCAGTCAAGCCCACCATTTGAGCTCACTTTTGACCACAAGACACCCACACACATGAGAAAAATGGTTGTATGTGTTTCATTGTTGACCACCCACACTGAAGAATCCCCAAGAGAATAAGATTGGGCAGCCAAGCCCCACACCAGTGGTTCTCAACCAGGGATACACCTAGCTCTGGGGGTACACAGAGGTCTTCCGGGGGTACATCAACTCATTTAGCTATTTCCCTAGTTTTACAACAGGCTACAGAAAGAACTAGTGAAGTCAGTACAAACTCAAATTTCATACAAATGACTTGTTTATACTGTGCTATATACTGTACACTGAAATGTAAGCACAATATTTATATTCCAAATTATTTATTTTTATAATTACACCTCTACCCCGATATAACGCTGTCCTCGGGAGCCAAAAAAATCTTACCAAGTTATAGGTGAAACCGCATTATATCGAACTTGCTTTGATCCGCCAAAGCGTGCAGCCCCGCCCCCCCCAGAGCACTGCTTTACCGCGTTATATCCGAATTAGTGTTATATCGGGTCACGTTATAGCGGGTAGAGGTGTATATAGCAAAAATAAAAGTAAGCAATTTCTCAGTCACACAGTGTGCTATGACACTTCTGTCTTTTTATGTCGGATTTCGTAAGCAAGTGGTTTTTAAGTGAGGTACACAAGACAAATCAGACTCCTGAAAGGGGCACAGTAGTCTGGAAAGGTTGAGAGCTGCTACCCTACACCAAAAAGACACCATTGGCTCTTCTGTCCAACTTCCAATATTTAATGGGCACCTAGTGACTAGTACACTAGGGAGGACAGGATGGGAGACCAGAAATTATTCCTAATGGCTCATCCTATGGCCCCAGTCACTTAGGCCCCAGTTCAGCAAAGCACTTAAGCACATTTTTACTCCTGGGGGAATTCTGCACTACTGCGCAATGCAGAATTTTGCAGAAATTAATGTGTGCGGAGAATTTCCCTTTTCCCCTCCACAGAAATGGGCTGCAGAGATATTGGNAAAATATTGTGTGCAGAATTTTTAATTTTTTTGGAGCAGAATTCCTTCAGAAGTAGAAATTCCTAAGTAACATTCATTTCATTAGCACTTAAGCACATGCTTCTCCTTAAACACAACCTTATGTGCTTTGTCACTTGGGACCTTAATCTCTCTTGTGCCTCATTTTACCTATCTGAGGAATAGGAATACCACTGTTAATTTCACAGGGATAATGTGAGGATTATTTAAATCACTGGTTTTCCCCTCCCCCGTCTTACCCATGTTACTGACAATGTTGAGGCCCAAACTTAAGACTTACCATTTCCCACTTTGTGTGCCATCCCTCTAATTTTTGCAAACCTACAACCACTCAAAATAAATACTTCAATCCTCTTAAAGAGCGGGCAGTGTGGCCAGCAGCCCAGCCCTCATGAACATCCCTGCAAGAGAGCAGTGTGCACACCTGGGATGGGAAGCAAAATTAAGGGCAAGGGAAGAAAAGCAGCATGTCTAAAGTGCTGGCCTTTCCCTGGCAGAACAACTCAAGAAGGAAACGCTGTAGTTTGGAAATAAGGCTTTAAAATGAGGAACTTTGGTTGTAAGTAGTGTTGCTTCATAATACCGTGCTATTTCCAGTTAAAGACAATCCTGGGCTTAGAGGGCACATTTTTAAATGCAGATGGATGTGGCATACACAGATTCACAAGACAGTCCTACAGTCATTCTGAGCAAGCTACCACCCTCAAGGTCCTGTTAAGTTTAGTAAGCTTAAAAAACCCCACACCAAGATGGAACTAATTTAAAACCCTGATGTGCTGGTGTCACTCCAGTCTTCTAGCCACCCCCCCTCTGAGGAAAATGTGTGCACTTTCTCAACATATAATGATATCTGCATGGCTGAGTGACCAGGTGCCCTCTGCAGTTTGGGCTTCACGGATTCCACTCTTTAAGAGGTGAGAGGCAGAGGGAGAAGATGTTACTTGCCCCCAGGACAGTTGCAGACTAACCAGCTAAAATACGCTGACCTCTATTTCATTTACTGCTGCTATGTAAGCTAAGTGAGCCAATCAGTCACTATGGACCAGAACAGCCTTTTCCATTACACCACCTCACAGGCACAGGAGGGAGCCATTTAAAGGGGCAGGAGCCATTTTTAAACATTATGATCTGACAGAAAAGTCCTTTCTGCCACAGTTTCTGAAGAGGGTCTTTTCTCTGAGGTTTGGAGTGGCCTTCGCCCCCACCCCAGCAGCCAAGATCAAACAGCAAGAACAGAAATACACGGCCAAATTGATATTTTTACAGCATACTACACTGAGTAGTAAGACAAAACGTTCTATTCCACCACACAGATATCAGAATTTCTAACCAAATACCACGCTTAAATAGGGCTTAGAATTCCACACACATTTTTCTTGTTGTACTTTTAAAGTCAATCAGCGTTTGCTGTAGTTGCAAATGTTGGACATTTGAATGCCTTTGATTCCACCACAACCCCCCAGAAAAGCAATATTTTATGGAGGGGTTCAAAATTGTAATTTAGCCTTCGAGTGAGCATAATAGCCCTGTTGTGTTAAATGCACGCAGTAATTAGCATATTAATGCCATCTGGTAAAGAAATGGAGCTATACCCACGTCAATATCACCCAGTAAATGGCAGCATGACTTCTGATTTCATAACAGCAATAGCATTTTTACAGAGCAATGAGGCTAATGCACAACATTTATATAGCATTTTCTTCTGAAGATCTTAAGTGCTTTAGAAGGACAAGTTTTATTCTCCCCTCCCCAATCTGCAGAATGGCACAAAGGGGTTAAGTGATTTGCCCAAGGGGTCACAGCCAGAGACTGCGATAGAAGTCTAGTTTTTCTAGCTCCCAGTCCTGTAACCCTGTCATTCCTGGATTACCAGTATATTTAATAGTTAAAGTTGCTGGGGCTCTGTCACTTTGTACCACTTCCCCCACATACACCATAAAAACTCCTGGGCACGTGCCGTTCACATACTGATTTGTATTTTATGTAGCCAATAGTCTGCAGTTGTTCCAGTGAGAGGCAATTTATGTTTTCTATTCTCCCTCTCTCTAATACACATTGTCCACTTTGAATAAAATGTACTCCTGTCAAACAGGAGTACATTTTATTCATCACCACTGTGATAAGATCCAGTGAGATTTTGTGCCTGGGCTGGTCAACTTTCATGGCCATTTTGCAAAGTTGATGTGATATAAACTCTCACTTCCATAACTGAAAAGGTATATTCAGAGGCCAAACTAGTGGCTACTGCACCATGGTATGATGAGGTCTGAGGCTGAGAGCTACACTTTATTTCTGGGCTTGCATGAGGATGGAAAGGCTTCAGGCATAGGTACATTCACTCCCTACCAATGTGCAAAGTGACCTCTACTGTCCAGTCAAGGAAGAGCAAATATCAGCTGGTTCCAAGAGCCAGAAGGATGCTTGCCCCAAATTCAGGGTCTTTGACACTAGTGCACTGAATGGGTTAAAAATCTTGGGCTTGAAACACCCATAGTAGGGGGTGGGAAGGAAGGAATACAGATTTATAGGACAGTCCATTTTGACTGTGAAGAAAAATGTCATGTTGGTCCCACTGCATGCCCAGGGAGTCTAGCCTGCATGCTCAAATTCCCAAGTCTTCAGAAAAATCAATGCCTGCAACCTTCATGTTTATAGAAATCAAAGTAGATTTTTAATGACACATTAAAATGGTGTCTTGAAACCAATCCACCTTCAAATTATTTTATTTTTGAAGGTCAATTTGTGCAACATCCAGTCAACATTTTAAAAAACTAATCAATGCTCTATAGATTATGGTTTTATGAAAAAATTTCAGCTCACAATCAATCTCAACTCAGAGGTAAACCTCCAAAATTACTATTAAAGTCAAGACACTGACAAAGTTTAGCTACAACAAGTAGATCATGTGATATCAGACTGTGCAGCAAGTCAATATGGACGTAACCTGAAAATCAAACTTGTGCCTGCTCTATCTTAATTATCCTAGTAGCCATGCTTAATGCTATACTATCCATTTTCCCCTCTGGTGCCCTACCAAAAAAAAAAAAAAAAGTGCTGCTGATGTTGACCAGCGCAATTCAGTTCTCTCTTGCAGATGTCAAAGCCAGATGGGTTCAGGCCAATGTTTCAGCACCTGGGGCAACATTTACCCCTTCTGAAGCATCATAAAAATACAGTTTGTTCCAAGTTTCATCCTTTGGAAACAACTTCCTTTAAAATGTTGGTGGTGAGGCTTCTGGAAGATCTGCCTTTTGATTTTTGCTTGGAGTGATATTGTATAGGCTGGAAAGGTTGAGAGCTACTGTTCTAGACTACCGTACCCCTTTCAGGAGTCTGATTTGTCTTGCATACCCCCAATTTTCACCTCACTTAAACTACTTCCTTACAAAAGTCAGACATAAAAATACAGAAGTGTCACAGCACATTGTTATTGAAAAATTGCTTACTTTCTCATTTTTACCACACAATTATAAATCATCAATTGGACTATAAATATTGTACTTACATTCCAGTGTATAGTATATAGAGCAGTATAAACAAGTCAGTCTGTATGAAATTTGAGTTCGTACTGACTTTGCTAGTGCTTTTTCTGTAGCCTGTTGTAAAACTAGGCAAGTATCTAGAGGAGTTGAAGTACCCCCTGGAAGACCTCGGGGTACATGTACCCCTTGGCTAAAATAATAGTCCTTGCTTAGCTAGAATATAGCTTAGCCACACAGTTTACTACTGCACTGCTAACCCCCTGGTGGGGCTGCAGCATGCTCTCTCTCTCACCGGCAGCCTCACAATTGTCACTTAAATACCACTGTTATTAAAAGCTTCTGAGCTGTTTTTCAGAGCAAGCGGTGAGAGACAGAGACAAATCGTTACCATCCCCAATGCCAAGCAGCCTCAAGGTCATTTGTAATGTGGGAAAGCAGCAGTTGCAAGACTCCTCCCCCCTACATTCTCATGGCCTACCAGTCACTGACTTTTAGCAAGAGCCAGACAGCATCATAGACTGGATATGACAAAGGGGAATCTGCTGCACTGCCAAGGCATTCTCTCTGCTTTTACCTCATGCAAACTGTTCCGAGATGCTGCCTAACTGATCTCTCTCTCTTTAAACTGCTGCTGTATTTCATCCATTACAGACAGGCTGTTCATTTGCTACCGTTCATTCAAACAAGAGAACACCAAATGCATGTATGTATATCTCTCTCTCTCACACACACCCCTTTTTCTCCCCAAAATTTCCAAGACACTATGAGCATTAGTTATATAAGCGTCTAAAAACTCAGATATTGGTATTTCCCCCATTTCACAGAAGAGAGTTAAACAAGAAAGGTGGAGCAAATTGTCCGTGGTCACCACTGGATATCAGGTGGCAGAGATGAAAATAGAACCCAGGAGTCCTGACAGCCTCACTCCACCTGCTTACCTACCATAACATCTAAACCACATTCCATTAATTTGTTTTAATATAAAAACCAATCATGCACACGCGGATCTCTCTCACTTCAGAAAATGTTACAGCTGATGCAATATTTAATTCTCATTAAGACTCAACAGAAAAAAAAACAATGCTGTAAACATAGGTTGAGAACATACCCACCACTTTTAGACATGCTTGACTGATATTCATGATAAGGCACCAGAAGCAGCGATGGAATGCTATTCCATCATCACTCCCAGGTGAGTAATAAACTGATTCTTCTTGAAATGATTTGCACAGTCAGGCATGGGCCTGTTATTTAAGTTACCTGGGGGTGCCACTCGATCCTGATATTTGGGTTCAAATTCACTGATAGTGAGCAACATCACTTGAATGGTCCCAATGAATATGCCTGCCAGGCAGCCATAGAAGATCAGGTAGAAGAGAAGGATCTTAACTGCAAGAGAACAGAGAGACAATCAAGCCCTTGACGCAGCCATGTTTCAGCACAAAACTTCATCCTTTTCTACCACTGAAGGAAAACCCAGCATGCTTAAGTGTGACACTGAAATTGCCCAAGAGGACTGAGCTTGGTTACAACAGTTAGCAAGTGACAGACGGTTATTTGTATCACAGTAGTGTCTGGATGTCCTAGTCATGGACCGGGACCCTATTGTGCTAGGCACTGTACAAACACAAAGCAATTTTTCTGATTTTAGTCACATCACATTCTAACACATTAAATACTATGAGCCAACTTTTTAATTTAAAAAACACGTGAAGGTTAAAACTTGTGACTTGTTACTGGATCCACCAGGAAATATCACTCTGTGCTGCATTATAAGGGACTGATTTTCAGTGAAGCAAGCCTGCGTGGTAATAAAGGACATCCTTAAAGTGCCTGTCCTTAGGATGCACCGCACTTCCACAACGCCCACTGACATCAGCCCCTCACTAGCATTGAGCCTTGGAGCTGGAAATTCTAATGGAATTCAGTTGGATTTTGACAATTCCTATATAAATAAAAACCGCACATTACCACATCAGCCAGCTGAAGCAGCCAATTATATAACCAGATTTTTTTATCTAAAGGAAAGGGGGGTCTGGAATAACCACACAAGAAAATAAAAAGGAACACAACACTACTCAGAATCTGGATATCAGTTACTGGTTTACAAGGATTATCTCAGATGATTAACTGCATAGTAACATGCTGTACTAGGCATCACCAGGCAGCCTACAGGAAGGATAAACCAGCCCATGCCAAGCAACTATATGCTAATCAAGGCAACAGTAACAAGCACAAGTAAGTGAACTAGAATTAGAAGCAACAGATGATTTGAGAAGAGACGTATTTGACTTCAGAATGCCCTAAACTGATGTCACTTTAAGACAGGTTGCAGCGCTGTGGCTCGTGTAGTCAGGCTGTGGCTTGTGTAGTCAGGCATAGCGCTATAAAAAACCCACCTCCATGAGGGGAATAGCTCCCAGTGCTGGTTCACTGTCTACACTGCCACTTTACAGCGCTGAAACTTGCAGTGCTGGGGGGGGGGGGGGGGGGGGGGAGAGAGAGAGAGAGAAAGTAAGTGTTTCCACACACCCCAGTGAGAAAGTTGCAGCGCTGTAAAGTGCCAGTGTAGACAAGCCCTAAAACAAAGACTCTCTGAACGGTGTGGAGTGAGAATAGATGTGGGGGAAGGGAAGGACAGAAAGTGCAAGAGAAGAAAGCTTTCTTCCTGTGCTCAATTACCACAGAAAAGCAGCCCAATTCAAATACAATTCTCCTCTCCTTGGCTTTAATTATTTTCAGTCTCAAAGAAAGAGCAGCAGGAATGGGTGGGACAGAGAATGGAAAAAACTAAGATAGTTGGGCCTTGTCCTCAAACTTCCTCCTTCCCCACTGGGGTGGGGTAGCAGGAAGTTCATTAAGCAGCACTATGTTTTGGCACTCTCAGAGTTAATCACACTCTTTGGTATCCAGGCAGCTCTAGGCAAATGGTCGTGATGTCATGAGAGATTTGGAAATTTTTTCCAGACCAGTCAAAGGAGGTGCTGTTGTAATACACCAAACAAGAGTGCTGCTGTCTGCAATGTGCTTGCTGCCTTTGATTTTTTTTTTAAATCACATCAAATGGGCAGTACCAGGAGGTAGCATTGACAACATCCTGGTTGGGAGATACGTTAGTTAAACAGCGCAAAAAGACATCTACAAGGTACACAGCCTGGGTTATAGAAAATATCCAGCAAATCCACTGACAAAGCACAAGGGCTTACATGAGAAACAGGTGCCTGCTACAGGTTGGTGTGTAATACATAGGCCAGACTCTCAGCTAATGTACACTTGTCAGAGCTTTGGCTGACTTTAAGGGAGCTACACCAAGTCCTAGATATTTAGGTAGACGTTCTTGTGTCAGGGAGCACATTCTACACATCTGTAAAGGCCCACACAGATTCATGGTGCTATAAAAAACAGTAAACGTATTTAAATTCTCTGCTCACACAAATATATAGTGAGCGCCTCCTATAGTGTGTCCTAATGCTTCTGCCTGCCAAATCTAAAGATGGCAACTCCACATCCGGTTGATCAGTCAACAGGGGCTAACTTCAACAATGAGGGTGGCAGGCCAGCTTTGGTTGGCAGCAACTGTAAGACTGACTAAGGCTTTTAAAATTCATATCTAAATAGACAACTTTCCAAGTACTATTTGTAATAGTACAATATGTAATCAGTACATTGTGAGATACTTCTTGCTTATACAGCTATATGAGGTAGTGTAAAAACCATTTGTTTCCCAAGTTCTGATGTAAACTCAGCTTCCTTTAACCACCCACCCCTCTTCCCCCAAAAAAGGAAGAACGGAAAAGGATGGATAAAAGGTCTTTCCAATTCTACAGTTTCACAATTCATAAACAGAGCCCAGGTTTGCTGGTTAAAACCCAGCTAGGTAAAAATGAGCCCAAGGGCAAAATGCCCTCTCCCCAAGGACAACCATGCCTAGGCTTCAGTTCTGAGAGATGCATTCCTTGTTTAAGACAAATCCTTGATGCTTGGTTGTTTAAAAGAAAAAAAATCAGGGAACTGAAATATTTTAACAGTATCTTTTTGTAATTTTGACTGGGAGGTGGGGGAGAAGAAACACAGTGACTAACAGCCACATGCTAGGTCAAGCTGGAACCAGAGACACCATTTCTCAAATTATAGATCACTGCGTATTTCGTGTTTGTTTTATTGTACAGAACTGGAGCTGCTTTCCTCCAGGGTCAACTCAAAATGAACTAGAGCTTGCAGACTATTAGAATCCAAAGCAAATAGATATGGCTGTACTTTAGAGAGAACAGAGAGAGGGGGGAGAGAGAGGAGCCAAAAAGATGGAGAGAGAGGAAAAACTGGGAAGTGATGCCCTAGATCTTCACAATGCCCCTTGTATCTATCTGGTTAGTGCAATGCAGGCTGTGATGCACCTAGAAGTGGGGGTCCTTCTTGCCTCTGACTTAGGAGGAGAAGTGGGGAGAACCACACCAGGGAGAAGGGAAGGAGGAGGCTATAGATTTGAGCCATTGTGCATCTCATGGTCTCACTCAAGTTACATTTAGTTGCTAGGAGACTGGCTTCAAGGACTTGCTCATTCCTGAGTCTCCCCTGCTTCCTCCCAACCCAGCCCTTTCTCCTCTCCCCCGAAGCTCAGGCAGGTTATTCCTCCAAATGGAGACAGGGTGGGAAACATAAATAAAACCCAAGAGGACCATCCACACATCCAGGAAAACCAAACCCTAATGTCCTACACTGGATGGCCTTGCCCAGAGAGCCCAGTGCCTCCGGTTACCTCCTGCTTTGAGGTGTCACCTTGACTAACCTTGAGCTCTGATGCATTATTAACCCTTTGCTTCCCCAGCCAAGCAGCCCCACCGAGCTTGCTGGATTCCAGGGGGTCTCTCTTTGTAACACAAAAGCCTCTACAACACCAATTTCAGAGGCCATCCCTGTAACACCTTTAAACAGAGGCCCTTTTCCTGGCTCTCGCCACAATTTGCCCTCCTCCAAAGACACCATGCCAGCCGCATTGGCTCCTCCACAAAGGGTCTGATGCAGAGGAGGATGGTGGGAAACAGCGAGAGGCATGTGTAGGGTTGTTCGCCCCCGCGCACACAGCCACCCACCCCACCCCAACCGCAGTCACGACTCAGATTTAACTACATCAGTGCCCTTCAGCATGACCTTTTGCAGGGGGGGAAAAAAAAAAAAAAGACACCAAAGCAGCTTTCTCCAGCAGGGAAGGAGCTCGGCCTTTCAGATTTCAAACACCGCTGACAAATCTAGGCAACAGGCTGGACAACGGGGAACGGACAAGACCCAAAAACGAGGCAAGGTTTCTTCTCTACATCAGACACCACACACAATCGCTTTCCGCCTGGAACAATAAGCACTTTATCTCCCCAGGCGATACAGCATCCCTTCCAGAAAGGAAGGAAACCAGCCGCCCAAAAATCAGCTAACAGCTCAAGGTACCGTAACACCGTAAGGAACCAGAAGTTAAAGCGCTACCAGCGTAATCAAGTCTGGGGTGTGTGGGGTTTTTTAATCATCAACATCGAAGCAGCATTTAAGACCAGTGAAGAAAGTTCGAGGTGTATTTTTTTTAATCCTGATGCGAGAGAGATTGTCTCTAGTTTGCTCTAAACCGATTACAATGAACAAGGGAATCAATTCCTTGCCCCCCGCCCCCACCCGCCTTTCGCCACCTTTCTAGCTCGAGCTATTGCGGGTCCGCGTTAGCCTTTGCCGGGAGCAGGGGGCGGCAGCCTCCTTCCACGCACCCACCCGAGAGACGCAGCCCGCACTGGGTGCGGGGGAGGAGGCCGGGCTGCGGCAGGGGCTGGCGCACACGGAGACCGGGTCAGGGAAGCACTTACACCAGCTGCCGCCGGTCCTGCCCAGAAACTCCTTCTTCTCCGAGTTCCAGATGAATTTCTTCCAGTTCCCATCGCCTTCCTTCGCTTTGTCGCGAGCCATACGGGAGGGATCGGCCCCGCCTGGGCGCAGAGGTGACACGGGGAAATCCTCGTCGCCCCCTTAGAGCAGAGCAGAGGGGGGGGGGCTGCCCTGCCAGCAGGTTCCCGCGCACGCCCCGGCAGCGGCTGCTTTGCAGGCGGGAGGGCTGCGGGCCGGTCCTGGCCGCGGGGCAGGTGGGAGGCAGACGGGCCGCCGGCTCCCAGGCACAGCGAGGGGCTGCTCACAGAACCGCGCCGGCCAGGGACATAGGCTCGGCTCCAGCCGGGCACCGCCGCGTGCTATATTGCCCGGCTCCCGGGGGCCGACTCCGCCCACCGAACGCCGGCAGCCAATGAAAGCGGGATTTGGGGTGGGGGCGTGGCTTGGGGAGCGGGGGGGGGTGGAACACGTGGCTGAGCGGCAAGGCGTCTCGGGTTGTAGCCTCCCCCCCGCGCGCACCTGCAAGGGAGAGCGGGCGCTAGGGGAGACCCCACCTGTAATGGCGGGGGGCGGGGGTGAGCCCGGGCGGGGGCGGGGCAGGGGGCTCCAGGCCAGAGCCGCGCCGGGCGGGGGGAGCGGTGGCTCTCGTAGCCGCCAGGCTGAGCCCTGCGGGCGCAGGGGGAGGCGATGGGGGCGGGGAGAGAGAAAGCGCTCAGGGGGCCCCTGCAGCGAGGCGGGGTGTGGCTGCAGCCCTGAGGCCGGCAGGGAAGGGGGGGGTGAGAGATCAGAGCAGGGTGAGGGCCATTTAAGGAGGTGGCACAAGCTGCTAGACAAAGGGAGGCGGAGGTCTGAGCCGGGGGGGGAGGGCTGGCGCCAGCCACCATCCACACACCTGAGCCCTTGTACGTAAAGGGGGAGGAGGAGGAGCTGGGGAGAGGGATAATGGCTCAAGGGCGTGTCCCGCTGCAGACGGGAGCGTCGCTGCGAAGGGGGAAGGGAGAGGGAGAAATGCCTTTCGTACCATTTCCACACCTCCCCCAGCACCACCATCCATAAACTTGACAGCAGCTAATCCTGCCATGGGCTAATAGTGCCTGACACACACACACACCCCGCGCCCCTCCTGGTGGGCCCCACATGCCTCCAACGCATTCTTGCAGCCCTTTGGCTCCCACCTGCTGGCTGCCCACAGCTACCACACAAACTCCCCCCCCCCCACCCCCCCCCCCCCCCCCCCCAAGTCCCTTCCTTGCATCCGCTTCTGGCCACAGCTGCAACTTCCCTCCCCTGCTCTGGGAATCCCCCTTTCCATGAATATGCAAACACAGGATAGCAGCCCACTCAGCTGGAATGAGAAAAGGGTCCTACCCCCTCAGTCTATGCCAGGAACTCCTAGGCTTAGGTTTTTATATGGTGCCTGTCACTGGGGTATTTAAGTTATGACTCATGAGAGGTGGGGGGTGACCACATAGTGGGCATCCTTCATCTCTGGCAGCAGCTGCAGACTGGTCTGGGCTTAGGAGAAGGCCGAAGAGAACAGCAGGAGGAAAAATGCCTCACCCCTTAAAATCATTTTCTCTTTGCTATGCAGCCTCCTCTGCATGAGCCTCTACTTCTGCAGCAGCCCTGCTGCTGAGTCGAGTGTATAGTAGAGCAAAGATACGCTGGGTACCTTTCTTTCTCGGTTTCTCCTCCCATCTGTCTTTCCTACCCTCCATTCTAAAATCACACTGCACTCCAGCTCACTCAAGGGTAAACACAGCTATTGTATATTTAATGCAAATAACATGCCCCATGCTGTGTTTGTGCTGGGAACACCTGTTAGGAGGAGGAGAAAGGCAGAGCCTGCCCCTGGGCAGGGATGGGTCCCTGCTTGGGGGGTGGGGGAGAGAAAGGGGCTGTGCCAGCTACAATGTCTGCAACAGGATGTTAGGTATGGCAGGGGGTAAGGGTGACGAGACAGCAAATGTGAAAAATCGGGGTGGGGGGTAATAGGAGCCTATATAAGAAAAAGACCCAAAAATCGGGACTGTCCCTATAAAATCAGGACATCTGGTCACCCTACAGGGGGTAGAGTCTGCAATGAACAGACCAGACCAATGGGTGGTAGTGATCAGGAAGAGATTGAGGGAGGGGATGCCATCTGAGGGGTGTGAGCAAGGAGCAGGCCAGAGTATTTCCTCCCAGTTTGACCTTCAGAAACATATGCACTATTTTCCTCTTTCTTCCCCCTCAGGGGTGCTGGAGAGCACATGGTCAAACTAAGCACAGCCAGGGAGAAGAATGAGCTGCCCACAGCTACTGACTAGATTTTTTTGTTTGTTTGTTTTTCAAAGCCATATCTCAGCTTGCTGGGTCCTTGTAAGCTGAGACTGGATCAATACTGCACAGAGAACCACCACTATGGAGCAGGTGGGGGCCAGCAATCACTGCCCATACCCCAAAGCTAGGCCAATTGCCCTGTGTATCCATGCTCAGCAATAACCATTGGCTCACTCGTAGCCTACCCCACCCCACCATTTACTGAACACCACCACACTCCTGCCACCTATCTTCCCTTGGTAATTGGCCCAGTACTCAATAGTGCCAGGGCCCCCACCAAAACCTAAGCATTAATTTCTGGCCCATCGCTCTGGGTACTCACTCCTTTACTGTATTACCGATAGCTAACACCACCACTTATATAGAGCTAAGAGCTTTTCCTCCTTAGGCCTCAAAATGCTTTACAAAGGAGGTCAGTATCATTGTGGCCATTTTATAGATGGGGAAACAAAGGCACAAAAAGGTGAAGTGACTCACCCAATGGCTGACCCAGATACAGGACACAGGGCCCCAGAGTCTCAAGTCAGCATTCTGTGCTTCATATCATGTTGCCTCAATAACCTAGCACCCACATCTGCTCCAACCAACTTTAACTCTGCCCTCCAGTGATGCCGTGGAGTGGGGGAGGGAAGAGTATCAAACAAAATTAAACATGTCATTAAAATCAATTTAATCTTATTATGGAACCACAAATACCAATAGCCCTTAATCATAAACATGGTTATTGCATGGTGTCACTGTGGGGCAGAGTTAAGGTGGTTTGGGTGCCTTAGATGTACATTTCATGCCTTAACATGTTTGGATTTCTTCTAAATAACCTTAACTCTGAATTTCCTGTGTTTGTAATGCTTGGGGTTGGGTAATTACAGCATCCCTGTACATATCTGGCCTACTGGTTAGAGCACTGGACTAGGATTCAGGATACTTGGGTTCCATTCCCAGCTTAAGCCACTGGCCTGCTGAGTGACCTTGGACAAGTCACTTCACTTCCCCATGCCTCAGTTTCCCTATCTGTAAAGCACTTTGAAATCTACTGCTGAAAAATGCTATACAAGAGCAAGGCCTTATTACAAGGAAAAGCTTTGTTAGTTTAGCAGCATTAAGCAGGGCTGTAGAAACCATAACGGCATATCCCAAACCTGGAAACAAAACTACCCAGAATGCATTTCAAAAGGCCAGGTGGGTGAAGAATCTTGTATTGGACCAACTTCTGTTGGTAAGAGACAAGCAAACCTTTTGAGCCACACAGTTCTTAAGCTTGTCTCTCTCTAATATCCTGGGACCACCACTGCATAATTTCAAAAGGCACACACCTAACTTTCGCTCCAAGGCCCCCAATCCTGCAAACATTTATGCACATGCTTAAGTTTATATCCGTGAATAGTTCCATTGAGTTCAGGATCACTGTTGTGTAAAGTTAAGCAGCTGCTTCCGCGTTTGCAGAATGGGGGCCCAAGTTAGGTACAAATTCACCCGTCCCCTGCCTGGCCATTCAGATTTTGCCCAGACAGTCTGAGCACACAACTATATGATCTGATTTTCAAAAGAGCGATAAGAGCCTACAATGACCTTTGAAAATGCTGCGGACAAAACGTGCAAAGATATCCACCATGTCTACAAGTTTAGCTGCAGGAGGAAGGAGTTTTGGAAACCCACTTCCACACTACCTAGGTATGAATGATTTAGCAGGATGGGATTTTGTTAGGATTTACTCTCAGTTTCATGAATATTTGTTTCTTATTTGAATGGGGTGAAGGGAGAGGACGGAGGTGAGGCATCTTCTTGCAGTGGGACAGGAGAAGGAATTCAAGAGTTGTTCTCACTTGAGGAGATGGTACAGGTTGTCCTGCAGCGATAGGTGGGAGTGGGGAGAAGCAGGGTTTTGCCCAGAGAGGTGATTATTCTGCCCTTTGGGCAGGGAAAGTGCCTTGCTCTCAGTGAGGGAGCAATGTGGATTTTACTGCTGGAAGAAATGGGGGTAGTTTTGTCACCTGGCTGACTCCCGCCCACAGAAACCCAAGTAACTTGCACTGAAGTGAGGCTGGTGAGGTAATATCTTTGATTGGCCCAACTTCTGTTGGTGAAAGAGACAAGCTTTCAAGCTTACAGAGCTCTTCTCCAGGTCTGCAAATAACTTGTCTTACACTCTCAGGCCTTGGCTACACTTGCGAATTGCAGCGCAATAAAGCCACCCACAGCACTGTACCTCACTCCCCGTCCACATTGGCAAGGCACGTACAGTGCTGTATCTCCGCGGCTACAGCGCTGCTTGTACTCAACCTCCCCAAGAGGAATAAAGAGTATTGCGCTGCCACTGCTGCGCCAGTGTGGCCGCCCAATGCACTCTGATTGGCCTCCAGAAGTATTCGGCAGTATCCCACAATGCCTGTTCTAGCCACTCTGGTCATCAGTTCAAACTCTACTGCCCTGGCCTCAGGTGACCAACCGTCAGACCCACCCTTTATATTCCCCGGAAATTTTAAAAATCCCCTTCCTGTTTGCTCAGCCAGGTGTGGAGTGCTATAAGCAAATCTTTCCAGGTGACCATGCCTCCACGCGCCAAGCGAGCCCCAGCATGGAGCAATGGCGAGTTGCTGGACCTCATCAGTGTTTGGGGGGAGGAAGCTGTCCAGTCCCAGCTGCACTCTAGCCGTAGGAATTACGATACCTTTGGGCAGATATGAAGGACCATGATGGAAAGGGGCCATGACCGGGACGCTCTGCAGTGCAGGATTAAAGTGAAGGAGCTGCGGAATGCCTACCGCAAAGCCCACGAGGCAAACGGCTGCACGGGTGCTCCCCCCATGACCTGCCGATTCTACAAAGAGCTGGATGCGATACTTGGGGGTGACCCCACCTCCACTCCGAGCACCACCATGGACACTTCAGAGCGGGGGGAGGAGGCGGTGCGGGAGGAGGAAAGCGGGAGTGAGGGTGCTGGGGTGGGGGGAGACACCCCGGAATCCCTGGAGGCATGCAGCCAGGAGCTCTTCGAGCCAGGAGGAAGGTAGCCAGTCGCAGCGGCCGGTACTTGGTGGAGGACAAACAGAAGAGCAGGTTCCCAGTAAGCAGCTTTTTTTTTTTCGGGAAGAAATTTTTTCAGTGCGGGCTCTTTGGGAGAGGAGGGTTAGAGCTGCATGCATGCCTAGTTGCGGAATAGCGCATTGATGTGGTCTATCACATCGCGGTAATCGGCCTCGGTAATCTCTTCGAAAGTCTCATCCAGAACGTGGGCAATGCGCTTGCGCAGGTTTCTTGGGAGAGCCACTGTGGTCCTTGTCCCAGTCAGGCTAACGTGTCAGCGCCACTGTGCCGCGAGGGGCGGGGGGACCATTGCTGCACACAGGCAAGCTGCATATGGGCCAGGGCGGAAGCCGCATTGCAATAGAAGACCCTCCCTTGCTTCCCAGGTCACCCTCAGCAGCGAGATATCTTCCAGGACGAACTCCTGTGGAAAATGTTGGGACAGTGTTGAGTGTAGGGGCCCCCTGCAGCTGTTGGCTCTCCCCAAGGCACAGAAACCCAGAGGACAGTACAGCCGTGAAACAATCAGTCCCCCTTACTCACCATTTTGGGGCTCCCGTGGGTTGTGTGCACTCTCTTTGGGACAGGAAAATTATGCTATTGTGTAGCCTGTGTGTGCCCTCCTTAAGTGCGGGGGAATCATTATTCTGTCTGGTATAAACAATGCTGCCTCTGTTAAGTGTTGCATTTTGCCTTTACAGATGCAACCTTGAGATCTCAGTCATCCGTGTTATCACCGGCTGAGAGACTGCAAAAACTCAGGAAGAGATCGCGAAAAAGCAAAGAAGACATGCTGCAAGAAGTGATGCAGCAATCTCTTACAGAGAATCAAAAAGCACAGGAGTGGAGGGAGAGCGAAAGCAGGATCCACCAGGAAAACGCAGCGCACCGGCGGCGAAGCACAGAGAACCGGCAGCAAAGCACAGATCGGCTGATAAGCATCATGGCGCGCCAAGCGGACTCTATCCAGGCGCTCGTCACCATGTAGGCGGAGCACTACCGCCCCTGCCCCCCCCTGCAGCCCTTGTCCCAAAACTCTTTCCCTTGTGCCCCCATGTCACCTCCAACCCACTTTCCCCAACATCTGGGTTCTTACCGCCACCAGCTGCCTCCAACACCTGTATCTTCACCCAGCCCTGAAAACTACGACCCTTACCCTCTGCACTCAACCCCCATCACCATGCAGTATAGCCATCCTGAAGTGCAGCACTCATTGCACAGCACTCCAGACAGGACATATGCAAATCTGTGATTGTACAGTTCCCCACCCTACCCCCTTGCCCTTTCTGATTCCCAAACGGTTGTGTTTCTTTTCAATAAATGAATTTTTTGGCTTTGAAAACATTCTTTATTATTGCATAAAGTAAAAGATACCTTAGCCCAGGAAAGAAACAGGCACTGAAAATCAGCTTAGCAAACACAGATTCCTACCATTGCACTTTGTAACCACTGCACTTCACTCCCGTGCAGGGCACCAGACATTACTGCTGGTTTTCAGCCTCAAATTGCGCCCTCAAGGCATCCCTAATCCTTACAGCCCTGTGCTGGGCCCCTCTAATAGCCCTGCTCTCTGGCTGTGCAAATTCAGCCTCCAGGTGTTGAACATCGGAGGTCCATACCTGACTGAATCTTTCACCTTTCCCTTCACAAATATTATGGAGGGTACAGCACGCGGATATAACCACGGGGATGCTGTTTTCGGCGAAGTCCAGCTTCCCATACAGAGATCGCCAGCGGCCCTTTAAACGGCCAAAAGCACACTCCACAGTCATTCGGCACCGGCTCAGCCTGTAGTTGAACCGTTCCTTGCTGCTGTCAAGGCTCCCTGTGTAGGGTTTCATGAGCCACGGCATTAACGGGTAAGCGGGGTCTCCAAGGATCACAATGGGCATTTCGACTTCCTCTACTGTGATCTTCCGCTCTGGGAAAAGAGTCCTGGCCTGCAGCTTCCTGAACAGGCCAGTGTTCCGAAAGATGTGTGCATCATGCACCTTTCCGGGCCAGCCTGCGTTAATGTCAATAAAATGCCCACAGTGATCCACAAGTGCTTGGAGAACCATAGAGAAATACCCCTTCCGATTTACGTACTCGGAGGCTAGGTGGGCTGGTGCCAGAATTGGAATATGCGTCCCATCTATCGCCCCTCCACAGTTAGGGAAACCCATTTGTGCAAAGCCATCCACAATGTCCTGCACGTTACCC
The DNA here is from genome assembly GCA_003942145.1 of Platysternon megacephalum. Lineage (NCBI taxonomy): Eukaryota > Metazoa > Chordata > Testudines > Platysternidae > Platysternon > Platysternon megacephalum. Next base: position 297,508 of record QXTE01000377.1, read on the forward strand.
GGAGTCACGGTTCTTCTGAGCAGGATGCCATTCATGGCCCTGCAAACTTGAATCAACACGATTCCAACGGTCGACTTTCCCACTCCAAACTGGTTCGCGACCGATCGGTAGCTGTCTGGAGTTGCCAGCTTCCAGATTGCAATAGCCACCCGCTTCTCCACCAGCAGGGCAGCTCTCAATCTCGTGTCCTTGCGCCGCAGGGTGGAGGCGAGCTCCTCACACAGTCCCATGAAAGTGGCTTTTCTCATCCAAAAGTTCTGCAGCCACTGCTCGTCATCCCAGACTTGCAGGACGATGTGATCCCACCACTCAGTGCTTGTTTCCCGAGTCCAAAAGCGGCATTCCACGGTGCTGAGCATGTCTGTGAATGCCACAAGCAATTTCGTGTCGTACGCGTTACGCGAGTCGACATCATCGTCGGACTCCTCACTGTCACTTTGGATCTTAAGGAATAGCTCGACTGCCAAACGTGACGTGCTGGCGAGACTCGTCAGCATACTCCTCAGCAGTTCGGGCTCCATTTCCCACAGACCGAAATGGAACACAGATCGCGCTGCACAGAAACCGTTGAAAGATGGCACCAAATGGCGCCAAATGTGGACGGAAACACAGGGATTGCTGGGATGCGAAGCGATGCATCACGGGGCGTTGGGACAGGACCCAGAATGCCCCGCACCCACCGCCCCCTTCCCACAAGCCACAGCGCCAGAATGGGAAGAGGTGCTCTGTGGGATAGCTGCCCATAATGCACCGCTCCCAATGCCGCTGCAAGTGCCGCAAATGTGGCCACGACAGTGCGCTGGCAGCTGGCAGTGTGGACAGACTGCAGCGCTTTCCCTACTCAGCTGTATGAAGGCAGGTTTAACTCACAGTGCTGTACATCTGCAAGTGTAGCCATACCCTAAGTCTGAAAGGACGGAGGGGAGAGGGGAGCAGGCTAGGGTGGAACCTCAAACTGCTAGAACAAGCACTACTTAAAAGATGAAAGTGCATAAAATGCCCTTAAATAATTATCATTCATGGGCTGCTGCCGCAAACAGGGCTGGGTCTCATCCGTCGGGCAGGCCTAGAGCAGGAAGGGGAGCCACCACAGTGCAAAAGGCCACAAGCCACATATGCTGTGTTCATTCTCCCAGGAAAAACTAGGGAGACACAGGGCCTGATTCTAAGTGACATTGAGGCATTTTACACCACACCGGCAGCGTAAAGTAGCCGCAGAGTAGCTAGAAATGGCCCCTGAGAACGTTGCTTGCACCCCAGTCAGTGTAAAGCTGGCATATGGGATCTACATCAGCCCTAGGTGTAAGGAGCATCATGTCTGCATCACACTGCGCTGTGACTGTTCCCTGATTCTCTGCCTCCGGGACCCATAAGGGTCCATGAGAAGCAGAGCATACGTTTTGGAGCAGGAGAGAAGCTGCTCTAAATTACACCAGGGTACAGGCAGGTCTGCATAGCCCCAGAATACAGAGTGCGCAAAAGTGTCTTAAAAACAATTTCTGCTCCCCATTCCTATCCCAAGCACAGGAAAGGCGTATCGGAGAACGAGGCCCACAGACATGCATTTAGTCCTCTGAGCACAGAGATTGTATTTATGTAGGTTTATTAAAAGTGCCTATCCAAGCTCCAGGCATCAAAGCAGGGAGGTGGCAACTAGTAATTAGATCAGCAGAAAACCATCAAGGAACCCAGTTCTCCTCTTGCTTATGCCAGGTTTACACCCATGTAATACCGTTGACTTACTCCTAGCTTATGCCAGTCTCAGCAGAGTCAGGTGTATTGGCTCAGCTGGGCAGAACTGTTCAGGCTTCAGTTTCCAATTCAGCACAGAACAGTAGGGTGCAGGATTCACAGCTCTGGAAGGTTGAGTGTGTTGTGGGTGGGCAGGCAGGATTTTGGGGATGCAATAGGACTGCATGTAATAGGAGAGAGACTCACTGCTGGATGTTAAATAACCAGGCTAGGTCACTGGGACTGGGTATTGTTCCTTTGGCTGAACACACACAATCATTAGTAGCAGAAACCCAAACAACATTCTGATCAATGCAATAGAAAACTAGGATGTAGTAAATAAGCCATTTCTCCAGACCCATTCTTCTTTTGACGATGCAGGAAAATAGGATTTTTGCCTCCTCACTGAAAATAGTTGGATAAAAATATAGAAAACCCACGCCATTTTGCTTGGCCATCAGAAAGTGAACATCCCTCAGGGAAAAGCATGTCTCCCAAGGAATAAAGTATGAAACTGGGAAAAATACAATGCGTTTCATTACAGCTGGCATTCTGGAGCCTCTGTGAGGATGGCAGCCAACATACTGATTGATAAGCAATCACCATGTGAACTATATAAGTAATGGCAAGGAGGCTGAAGAAAGAGCCTTTCACTTCTAGTGCATTGGTTCAAATTCATCCCAGATTTGGTAGAAACCGTACCATCTGAAGTCTATGTGGCTCTCAGTTCAATTCCTACAGGATAAAAGGCTTCACCACAAACCCCACTGCAGACACTAATTAGCCTCCATGCATAGATGCTGGAACTAGGGGTACTGGGGGTGCTGCCACACCCCATGGCTTGAAGTGGTTTCCTTTATATACAGGGTTTAGTTTGGTTCAATGGCTCTCAGCCCCCTCACTATACAAATTGGTCCAGCACCCCTGCCTCCATGTTTGATTTTTGCTGCGGAGACAACTAAGACTGGCTGGCACATGGAGACTAAACTCCCCGCTCACTCCTAAAGGGATGTAGTGGTGAGGCACACCAGCAGCAGAAAGCTTAGAGCAGGGGTCGGCAACCTCTGGCACGCGGCTCGCCAGGGTGCTTACCCTGGTGAGCCGCGTGCCAGAGGTTGCCGACCCCTGGCTTAGAGGAAGCCTGCCTTGCTGCTGCCTATGCTGTTATGTACAGAAGACTCCAGTTTCCAGGGACCATCAATCTAACTCCTTTCATCAGCACTAAACCACTTAAATTTGGGAACAAAAAACTAAACTAATAAACCTCTGAAACCTGATCTAACAGAGGTTTAAAAAAAAAGTGGGGGGAAAAATGGTTTCTGTCATTAGCTATCAGGCGCTGACTTATCCAAGCAGCCCACACAGGGACTGAGGATGGGAGGGGTAAATCAGGGCACAACTTGTCTCTAAACCTCTTGTAATTGTTCAGTCAGGAGCACAGTAGGATGGCAATGTGATTTACAAACCCTTTCAGAGACTTTTCCTCCCAGCAGGCTGGACACCAGCAGCAGGAGGTTAAAAAGAATGCCAATTAGAGTTAAAAAGCTTTATGTTCAGTTCTACCCATGGTAAGAAAGAAGAGCTCCCAGTTCTTAGCTTGTGAACTCTGAGAATGCTGCAGAACAGAAAGCTGGCTTTGACTCTTTGTTTGTCTGTCTCATTAGCCTGATTCCCATGCCATTCTTTAATGATCTGAGTTGCTTGACACCCCGGTGGAGGAGCCAGGGGAGAAAGAGAGAAGGCAGTAAGATTTGACTGGACTACCTGCCTCTTGAGATGTCATCATCTAGTTCCCATAGGGCAGCATGTCTTACATCATCTCATGCTGCCGCCAAGAGGATTCGGTCTCGGAGCATGTCTAGACTGCAATCATGGGGTCTGACTGCAGCTCATGTAGACATACCCGAGCTAGCTTTAAATTTTGCTAGCTCAGGTACCAGACTGGTGAAGCCACAGCAGCATGCACTTCAGCTCAGGCTACGCCAGCAAGTAATTACCCAGGGTTCTAGGTGGGCTCGTACAGCCTGCGCAGAAGTGTGCGTTGCTGCGGCTTCACTACTCTGGGACCTGAGTAAGGAGATTAACGCTACCTAAGGTAGGTCTGCTTGAGCTGCAGTTGCACCCCTGCTTGCACTCTGGGCGTAGCCTTGGCTACATTTCTCTGAAGTGGATTTGGTGTTGACAGAAGGTGAGGAGTTGACAGGCCACGGGATTGAAGTTTTCTATGCACTATGGCTCAGGCAGTGGTCGTTTCCCCACACACAATACCTGTTGACAAGTGGCCTCATCTCAGTTCTGAAGGAGTGGTTTGTATGGAATATGCAAATAGGGCCAGATTTTCAAAGACACTGAGGCACCTAGAGATACAGCTTGGTGCCTGGTGGGATTTTCAAAAGCATCGAAGCAGGTTAGGCACCTAATCCCACTTGGCACTATCTGTATCTTTAGGTGCTTCAATACCTTTGAAAACTTGGCCCATAGACAGTCTCTGTGGTCCATTCAGTTCCTCCTTGGCCTCTCTGCTGAGACAGCTAGCAACAGAGCCAATTAGTGCCAGTTGCATGGTGGTGGGTTTTTCTTTACCTGGATACCTGCCCACTATGAATTGAACTGAGACCACTTCATTTCACAGGGGTCACCATGGGGATGACTTTCAGGCACTCCCAACCAGAGCTGAATAAGAACCAATAACCTGGAAGCAGAAGGAACTATATCTTATTAAACCCTTCAGTCATGAGTTTAATGAGGACGCAGCAGAGGAATCAAGCAAATGGTATTGACCTGCTGCTGTCATTTACATGGGACATGCCTTGCAGTCATTTAAATTGCAGTGGCACCTGGAAGCCTCAGCCAGATCAGGGCCCCATTGTGCTAGGCAAATTCTATTCTTGCATTTAACTTTTTCTATTTGAAACTTGGTTCCTTATATTTATGCAATGGCGGGTGTAGCGTGTGGACCAAGACTGGGATTGAACTAAATGAGAATTTTGCCTGTTATTTTGCTTTCAGGAAGGAGGCTGGGGGTGAACTACCAAATGCAAATCAGTTCTGCTGCATGTTGAAGCAGAGCCTGGACAGTCGTAATTGAGGGCTTGCTCAACTCCAGGCAGGGGGATTTGAGAGGATTCCTTACTTTTTTCTAAATCCCTTTAGGGAAAGCAGCGGTTATCTGTAATCAGATACTATTTGTCCTTACAAAGCTACTACTGCTACCTGAAGCTCAGAGCACTTCAAACAACTTCAAAATATCCCTGGCTAATCGTTATTATAATACTAATTTTGTAGTTGGTAAACTGAGGCACTGAGAGATTAAGTGACTTTCCCCAAGGCTACCTAGCAAGTCAGTGGCAGAGCACATTAGAATCTTCTGCTTTAACCACTGTCTACACTTCTACATTTGTGCAATAAATTCATCTATAGTGACTGACTGAATCTACACTTTGACCCATGATTCTCCATCAGTGCGGCTCCACTGGTGATAGTGTAAGCAGGTCTCAGATTTTTTTTTAAACTCACTATGCAATGAGATGAGTGCTAAAAGCCTTTACACCTTGTCTACACTACAGCTTTCACCTTTCCTTCTCCTGGCAGAGCCACACTGCTAGTGACCGACTCAAGCACCCAATGCAACGTGTATCCCACTTTTATGAGCGCCAGCACTCATCCAGGATGTTACCATCTCCATTTTGGGAGCTACAACAAGTACATAGCTGGGATGCCTTATTTGATGGGTGTGGCACCTATCTAGGCTTTCATACCACACCTATCACCATGGTATTTGAGCACTTGTCCCAGTGTTAACAGCAGCATTAAATAATGCATACTAACCAATGTAACATTAGATGTCTACTGGAGACTGTGGCATATACATGACACCCATATGGCACAGAAGGGACCCTTTTGCCACCAGGCTGGTGTGATCCATAGTGCGAGAGCTCAATAAAATCCAACTAACACTTTTGTAGAAGAACTTTCCTCAGCTCTGTTGGTGAGAGAATACTGAGAAATCAAGATGCATTTTTTTTTCCTTTTTGAGAATTAAAAAATATATATGGAGATATACCGATCTCATAGAGCTGGAAGGGACCCTGAAAGGTCATCGAGTCCAGCCCCCTACCTTCACTAGCAGGACCAAGTACTGATTTTGCCCTAGATCCCTAAGTGGGCCCCTTCAAGGATTGAACTCACAACCCTAAGTTTAGCAGGCTAATGCTCAAGCCACTGAGCTCTGGGGAAGACTTAAGACCTGGTAAATGTTTGGCCACTTGGNAGTTTAGCAGGCCAATGCTCAAGCCACTGAGCTCTGGGGAAGACTTAAGACCTGGTAAATGTTTGGCCACTTGGATGGTTTGGGATGCTGCATTCCTGTGATGAGTAGCTGGCCATATTTCCTATATAAATTGAAGTTAACCCTTTTCCAAGTGGTTCTCTCAACTAACGTTAGTCAGTCTCCTGGAAAACGCATGGTCAGCAGATCTCCCTCTTTTTTGACTCCACTCTGTCAAGCTATTAGAATAGCTTCTCACTCCAGCCCTGGCCCAACTCCACTGGGTGTCTATGACTTAGAATAAATGTGTTTATACTGAGAAATATTCACCACGTAGGGGCAGGAAGCCTCTGTCCACTTCTGACTGGAAAAAAAAAAACTTAGAGCACCCGAAAAATCACTGTTAGTTCAGTTCTGTGCTTATCTCTCAGATCAAGTTCCCAAGCATCTGCCAAAGCTTGTTTCAGTTCCTGTTACACCCAGAGGCTGTACTGACACTGGAAAGCCACCCAGATCTGTTCACAATATGCTTAGACATTTCAAAGTGCCTTTAAAAGGTGGATAAGAGATATTGTCCCCTTTAAATGGATATGGGAACTGAAGGACACAGCAAAATGATGAAAGCAATGGGAACAGAAGCCAGAGTTCACTCACAGGCCAGTTCATGGTAGTGTGTCACCAGGTGAGAATTGCCACATGATTCTTGGGAGGCAGCAGAAAACAGAGCTTCAGCCAGAGCCACACACAGCTGACTGCAGCTGGTTGAATGGTGCTGCTACAGGACCCAGGACCGTCAGGAAGGAGAAGAGGAGAGGTGAAGTCTATTATCCTTATTCTGCTGCTCTCATACCTTCCTTTTCTTAGAATGAAGTGATAGATTTCATGATTATCTCTTCATCCAATTTGCCTTCCACCTTCAGATTTCCTGCCAATTCCTCCCTGTTGGTCAGAATCAAGTCTAAAATGGCTGGCCCCCTGGTTACTTCATCCCCTTTTTGTCTCAAAGTTGTTCCCAATAAGTCACATTCTAGGAACCTACTGGAAAATTTGTGTTTTGCTGTATTATTTTCCTGAAAGATGTCTGGGTAGTTAAAGTCCCCCATTACTACCAGGTCTTGTGTTTTCAATATTTCTGTTGTGTATTCTCAAAATCCACATCCTCTTCTGATTTGGTGGTCTGTAGTAAACTTCTACCATGACATCACTTCTATTTTTTGCCACTTGTATTTTTACCCAGAAACTGTCAACTGGTCTTCCTCTCACCTCTTCTGAGATCGTGGAAGTGCCAGGAATCGAACCCAGCAGTCCTGGGTCCCAATAGGGCTTTAGAGGGACCATCCTTCTCATGTGCCATGGACCCTGGGAATCTTAGTTCCCAAATACTTCAGATTGTGTCATGACTCCACTCCACCTCAGGTCCTATCTACACTACAGGTCTGTCGCATCTTAGGCGCATTTAACATGTGTGATTTCAGCTTTATGCGGTTGGCAAAAACAAGAAAAAAACAAAACAAAAAAAGAGAAAAACAACAATTTAAATACTGTTTCTGTAGTGCGGGCGATTCTGCCCGCCATTACACTCAATGTAATTTTGACTATACGCGGTTTTCGCTTTACGCGCTGACCGCGGAACGAAACCCCAGCATAAGATGAGACAGACCTGTATAGTTATAACCAAGGAAGTGGACTTTATGCTATAGAGAGCCCATGGCCTTAACCTGGTTAGGACGACATAATGAGGAACACTACACTACATTATTGCTTAAAACTGGGTTGTGGACTATAGCTTATAACCAGGCCCTCTGACTGTTATATTTACACTGCAGACAGGGCCTCAGCCTACATTCACAGCACACATGGACAGGGACTCAGAGCTGAAGACTTTTTTTTTGGTTCTGTGGGTGGTGACTGTTTTTTGTGGCTGCAGCCTCACTATAATCTTCATCCACCCTGTCATACCACGCCTTGCAACAGACAATAAGAATATTGTACAAGGGGATGAAAATAAACATCAGCTACTGAACACAATCAACCAAACAGCACAACTTGGAAGTTAACTATAAACCCTATGTTGCCATCTTGCCTGCCGTGCATTCCCCCTCCACAACAGGGATCTGCCTGCCTCGGTATCACAGAATGGTTATCTAAGTGACGGTAGCCCCCCAGATCCCTAATCAGAGAGGGGGGAAAAAGAAGTAGCTAGACCACCCCTTTGGCCAGTGCAGGATTGTACCCTACATTCTATTCACCATTGTCATGAACCTCTTTACATCTGATCACCCCAGCTGATACTTGTGTGCCAGGGAAAAGAAGAAAATCTGAAAAATGGAGGCAGGGAAGGAAGGGGAGGTGAGTAGGTGTATTGTCCAGCGCAAATACAGTTCCATGGAAAGCTTTTGGAAGAAGCAGATTTTAAAGTCCGAAGGGACCATTAGATCATCTAGTCTGACCTGTGTAACACAGGCCATAGAATTTCACCCAGCTACTCCTGCAGTGAGCTCAGTAACTTGAGTGGGCCCAAAACATATAATCAAGCATTTGCTGAAATCTGATTGCCCGTAACATGTTATTTGTTTGTGTTTTCTATAGATACTAAGCGTTTGTTTAATAAAGCTGCCTTTTCTAGCCTTTTCCCCTTGTATAGGCAGATTCTGTTGTTTAAACAGAGGCACTGCTGCCTTGTTTAACCTAGCTTTGGAGATGCTCATCATCAGCATCAAGAAACAAAGCAAAGGAGGTACACCATTCCTCCCCATCGGGTTTTAGCATATCAATCACAATGCAAATACGAAATTGCTCCTAGACACAGACACTTTGATCCCCTATCACCATGGTATCTAGGTACTTGATGTATTAACCATGGCACTGCTTGTCTACCTTGCCCTGCAAATAATGTTATTGAAACTGAAACTTCAAAGCCCAGGAATATTACAGGGGAACCAGAGAAACAAGCACTGGAATGGAGTTAAAACAATGAACCAATGGACAGCTTCAATGCGGTTATATCATTAATGAATTTGGCCCCTTTCTCCCCAGGATGGGGAGTTTGGTGTTGGAGAGTCCTGAGACCTTCAAACAATAACATGGAATTAAGCATAAAAAAACCCAACCAACCAGAAGAATTTAAAATAAACAAATCAGATAAGGGTTATCTAGGAGCAGCTGGTTTAACAGCTGCACACAGAGAATGGGTTGGGTGCCATGGATAGTTCATTCTTATAAATGTTTTACTCCTTTATCAGAGAAAACTTAGCACTTTGCATCTTCAGAACTCTTAGTGAACACCAGTAATACCTAGAATTTATACAGGGGTTTTTCCAACTGTAGATCTCAAAACACTTTACAAAGGAAAAATATTTACTACATTTTACCAATGTAGAACCTGAGTCACAGAGGAGAAGTAACATCCAAGGTCATGTGGGGGGAGGGGGGGAGGAGAGAGGAAAGGGTTGGTTTGTTTTTTAAACACACACCTTGTATTAGCTGATGCGTTAAAATTCTAGTGCGGCTAAGGCAGTTGTTTTAACATGTGTTAGCAGGTCAGAGTGAAGCTAAAGTCAGAGTCAATGGCAGAACAAGGATTAGAATCCAAGCTTCCTGATTCCCACCCCCGTGCTCCTATCTCACAACCAGCTGAGAGAAAAGTAATTATTATTATTCTAAGAGAGAGGTTAAGGCAGTAAAATGTGGGTCTGGATGCCAAAGTTTAGAAGTGTTTGGATCCAGTGTCTGTGACAGAGATTGGAGCCATTTGCAAAATTTGAATCCAAATCTTGGACTAAATTTCAAACACCCCTGCAGTCCAGAAATGTTCACAAAGGTGTGGGTTTTGACCCCTATCGATTTAGTTTCCCCATTTTTAAAATAGGAGAACTAGGACAGAGACCAAGACTAACATTTTCAAAAGAGAGGATTCTGATTTTGGGTGCCTTCATTTGTGAATGTCTAACTTGAGACACCGAGGACTTGATTGGCAGAGGTGCTGAGCACACACAACTCCTGCTGCCATTACCTGGAGCTGTGGCTGCTCAGCATTGCTGAAAATCAGGGTCAAGATTGGCACCCAAAATACATGGACACTTAACCTAAGGTCACATTCAGTAACAGAGCTGGCTGTGATTCTGGCAGACTAGGTGACAGCTCTTGCCAAGGCTTTAGGACTCAGCCAAACACTGAAACTCATTGCTGGAAGCCAGTCAATTTCACCTGTGTGTTAGGATAGTTAAGACGGGTATTGGACTTATGTGTTTAGACTTTATGAAATACTTCTAAATTGTTACATGCATTAATCTCAATTATAATTTCTTTATCACCTGCTATACGGTAATATTTAATGTTTTGCTGTATAACTAAAAAATGTTTGCTCTGAAATTGTGAACCCAGTCAGGAGGGATCGTCTCCTGCCCATCAAGAAGGGTTATTAAAACTAAGTGAGCCATCGTGGGACATCACAATACAAAGACTTGGTTAATTGCCCCCTTGTACCCATGAAGAGGCTTGAGTTCTGGAAGAAGGAAATAAAAACAAGAAATGTTTTTCATCTTTTTTGGTGTTTGGATTCTCACAGGGCTGAGGAGCTATGCAACAGAAGCAGAGATCCCAGGGTCAACCTGAGTTAGGCCTAAAAGACATTCAGAGCCGACAGATTACAACAACTCTGTCACCTTTCAAAACCCATAGACTAACTCATTTGTTTATATATGCTTGCCTGCTTTAGCTTTGTAATACCTCACTTCTTTTCTTAGTTAATAAATCTGTAGATAGCCAATCCTATAGTAAACTACAAGCATTATCTTTGGTGAGAGATCTCAGGTACAAACTGATCTGGGGTAAGTGACTGGTCTCCTGGAACTGGGAGTAACGTGAATATTTTGTGATCTTTGGTGTATAGCAACCAGGAGTGCCGCCAGCTTTTTCGGGCGGAAGGTCCCACCCCTGACAGAGGCGGCGGAAGGTCCTGCCCCCAAAATACCGACGACGACCGGGGCGCCGGCGCCCCCAAATGTTAGCACCCTAGGCGACCGCCTAGGTCGCCTAATGGGTTGTGCTGGCCCTGATAGCAACCAATTATCACTAAGTCCAGCTTGCCTGGGTGACAAGATAGTCCCCTTGGGCATTCCAGTCTAACTGACTCCATGGTAAGACTGTTATAGTGCTTCAGGAGTTCACATTTGTTACTGGGTTGGTAAAACCTAATCATAGAACATACAATCAGTTTGGGGTCTCTCAAAGAAACTTAGAATCATAGAATATCAGGGTTGGAAGGGACCTCAGGAGGTCATCTAGTCCAACCCCCTGCTCACAGCCGGACCAATCCCCAACTAAATCATCCCAGCCAGGGCTTCGTCAAGCCTGACCTTAAAAACCGCTAAGGAAGGAGATTCCACCACCTCCCTAGGTAACCCGTTCCAGTGCTTCACCACCCTCCTAGTGAAAAAGTTTTTCCTAATATCTAACCCAACTTCAGTGGGAGTGGGGCCTAGCTGGACATATATGATCTGCAATGAGGGCCACTCTGCTGATGTTTGCAGGTGTCCATAAATGTCACTATATCAGCAGGAATTCCTGGGGGCCAGACTCCCTGCGCCCCCCCCCCCAAAAAAAACCCCCAACAACTGCTACATTCCACTCCCTGGTAACACTGCTAGAATCTGAGAAGCCCCATAAAAACAATTTAGGGAGTCATTAATATATCAGAACTGTATCCTATGTTTCTACTACAGCACTCTACATGCAGGGAATCTTCACTGGCAAATAAAATAAGTCACAGAGTAGGAAATTCAACCCAAGTCTCTGACAAATATATTGCAATTGTTCTATTCTCTCATTTGCCAAGGGAGAGGGTTGGGTTTTGTTAGACAGATAAGTAAAATATCATTAGTTTGTAATCATTGTCATGCAGGAAGGGTGGTAGCAGAGATTCTGACAAATATTGACGACACTTGGCAAAGCTGGGCCTTCAGCTGAAACAGCCAAATACTAAAAGAAGCTCGAGGGTGCATGCGCTACACTCAGATAGAATAGAGGTTTCAGACCTGCTTCTACCAGCCTTGATAGAACTAGGATATGAAGAACTTCAAAAACAACTCTTAGCGCTAGCTATGGGCCTGATCCACAAATTACAGAGTTAAATCAGTTTTCCCCCAGTGTTTGGGAGGGGAGGAGGGGAGGGCTGTTTTGACCTGGGGTTGTGACATATTAGAGGGATGGGGGTGATCTAATGTAAACCAAACAACTGATACTGTACTTTAAAATTAAGGGCTTATCTATATTAGACAATCTGCACCTGTTTAACTAAATCAATTTAAAAGGGATTTACACATGTGCAAACCCCTGGATGCATTGAAACCAGGTTAAGCCTAATTTAAATCTAGTTTAGCTTAATTCAATATCTTACTTTTACATTGATTTCATTGCGCAACCTTTCCAATATGAACCAGGCCTCAATATTCCTCCTGTTTTCAGCATGTGTATGCATTTAAAATCCCTCACAAATAATAAATAATGAAGGGTTTATTATATAGTTATTAATAATTAATAACCCCTCATGCTGGGGCTAAGAACTTAGGTAATAGATGCTAGTAAAGTACTTTGAGATCCCTGTGCTAGGGAAATGTGTTAAATTTCTATAGCTACACAATGTGCTTTAGTGTTAAGTATTGTACCTTTAAAACCATTACTGCCAATATTCAAAGTGAGAAGAGAATATGCTCCAGGCTAGAACTGAATTGGGGAACAGTGCACAGGTGGCATGCAGGATGAGTGAAGGGAAAGCTAAAGCAACCACCACAGAGCAGTTCTGATCAGACCCTTAATATGCTGTCCTATTTCTTTTAATCTTTTATTTCATTCTCTGTCTTTGCATCATATTTTCCCTGTTCTATTGAAAGAGTAAGAGACTATCTAAGATATTTATACAGCACCAATCACCAAATCACTAACTGCTGCAATTGCCTCTTTCCCCCGACTCCCATGGGAATACTGGGCACCACCAGTATCATGTGCTCAGGGTTTTACAAACATAAAAGGCAACACAGTCCCTGACCCAAGAAGTTTACAACCTAAGTTAGGCCTAGAACAGATGTATGTAATACACCAGATGGAAGGCCAAGCTTACTGGGGTGGAGGTATTTTTGATATAACTTTTTTTTTTTTTAAATTCAGAAGAAATGGTGGCCGTGAGATCCTGATAAAGAAAACAAGCCCAGACCTCAGGCCCTGGCCCCATGAGCACTGAATGTAGCCAACCTCTAGCCAAACAAGCCTGATCAAGACTTCCTTCCACCACCGCCAATGAATGGCCCCATCAATCTCAATCACAACACACATGCCATCCAGTTACCCATCTTGTTAGCATAGATGGGACCTTAACTGTATTCCCTAACTGGACTTAAAACTTGGACATAACCAAGCCTGGATTTTGTGACAGAGGCACTTCTCCACTGGGAACTGGACTGAGATCACTAAACTATTTTTACATAGGCTAAACAGCCATCAGATGGTTACAACTTTCAGTCACTACTTCCCTGGGGTGTATACCCCATTATAAAATCCTCTGAGCCAGCCAGTCCTATGTATATGAGCATATTTGACCAAAATTACAGCATCTAATAGTCAGTGTTCATAGACCACAACATTTAATTTTGCACCAGCTCTTGGTGGTTGGAAGACGTGTCAAAGTTTTCATGGACGGACAGCTTTGAGTGCCGCTCCTGTTGTCAGAACTTTGGGAACATTAGTTGAAGGTTACACCTGTATGTTCCCACTCAGCAGAATCATCCACAGTGCACCACATGGAGTGGTGCTCACAACATTGGGATACATGTGCAGAAGTCAGTGCTGCTGACTCAACTGAATGCAGACCTAACATAGGGGTGGGCAAAACAGCAAGTCCACTCAACATAGATGTGCATCTGTGGATCCACTGAATCATGTTAATGACACTAAGTTAAGTACAACTGATCTATCCTCCTTCAGCATCACCTTCATTAAACAGATGCATGTCCCAAGACTAATTCTTAAACTGGAACTGAGAATGGCAGGTTTCACAGTGAATCCATAGTTTTTAATTAAACATGAGCCAATGTGTCTGCAGATCTGACTGAAAAGTGCAGAGCAGGAGGCGATAAAGCAAAGATATGATTAAAACTGATCAGTAATTCTTACCACTTCTGATTTCAGAGTGAGGTTTCCAGTTTATGTCTGTGACCCTTTGATAATTCCACTTTAATTTGTCACTGTTGTTTTAGTTAGAAGATAACTGAAGTGGCAATTTTCTGCCAGCCATTACGTATTCTTTTAAAAAAACAACCCAAGATAAAGGTCAAGGAGTCCTAAGCCCATATTTAGGCTCCCAAATAAGCAGTCTGATTTAAAAAAAACAAAAAAACTTAGCAGCCCAGTATCTCCCATTGTTTTTAATGGGTGTGGATGAGAGCTCAGCACTTTTGAAAGTCAAGTCATTTATTGAGGTGCCTAAATATGGACCTAGGAGCCTAACTTTAGGTACCATTTTGTGTGTGCAAATATTGGCCTCAAGCCTTCAATGAGCCAAACTTTGGACCAATTCAAGGTGCCCTTTCCTCATAGTGTCTATTCACACAGGGATCAGAAATGCTCTAGCAGCAGCCATGATTAAGTGATTGGTAGCAGGATTCTAACATGGTTTCCCTTACCATTGTGGAGAAAGATATAGGTATATACTCCTTTCCTTTGACTAAGGGTACATGTACACTGCAGTCTCAGGGTGCGATCGTGGCTGTGTAGAAACAGCCACGCTAGCTTGGGTACCAGAGCAACAAAGCCACAGCAGCATGGTCTCAAGCCCTGGCTAATTACTCAGGCAGCTAACCCGCACTGAAGCCTATGGTGCTGTGGCTTCACGATGATTAGATTAAAGCTAGCTCAGGTATGTCTACATGACCTGAAGTGAGACCCTGTGATGGCAATGTAGGCATCCCCTAAGCACTGTACTAGCTGGATTGTTTGATGGGCTCAATCTATACTAGTATTTTTCTCTCAACTGGTCCCCCCACTATTGCTCACTCCAGTTCAGCTCCACCAGTGTTAACAATGCCAGTGTAGACAGCCAGGGCAGACCCTAATGTAGTCACAATGCACTGGCACAACACAGGGCTTACCAGGTGCAGTATAATTCAGTAACACAGAAGTAAGCTACATAAGGCATCTCACCACTTTGCACCAGTGCACTGAGACGAGATCAGTTGTTGGAGCCCGTAGAACTACATCAATGGAGTTACTCCAGTGTGACTCTCCTTGATGTGGAAAGGGCCTACATGGGAAGATATTTGTGCTGTTTCTTTAAAGTAGCTTTAGGGACAATCCTGCTTTCCCATGGGCTTGTGTCACAGGGCACTCTACTCACCGCTGGGTGGCACTCCCCTTGGGCATTCTGAGGACTAGCTCTGTCCAGTTCAGCACCCCCTTTCTTCTCTTCCACCAACCGCAGCTCTCCTCCCTCTCACAGCATTGCAGCACAGCAGCTTTGTGACTCAGCCCTCCAACCAGGTCACACTGTGATTCCCCTCCCAGCAGGAGCTGGAAGTCCTTCAGAGTCTTTCTGCTCAAGCAGCATCATGCAGTCCTCAGGCCTGCTGCCCTGACCCTGTCACTCCTGCAGTGACCCAGGCAGTCTTCTAGTTCACTGCCCCAAGCAGTACCACTCTGCAGTGATTGGTAGGGGAACCCAGGCCCACCTCTACTCAGGGTTCCAGTCCAGGGCCCTGGAGCAAGCGCTTAAAGTCCACAGCTGCACTCACCTTACTGCTCTAGTCCCTAGACTCCTTGCTACTGTGTTTCTCCAGTCCTGCTACTCAGCCCCCTCAGGTCTTAACAGTTCCTATCCCCAACTACTTCCATCTCCCTTACTCCAGGGAGAGAGACTACAAGCTTCTACCCCACCCCCTATACTATTTACCAGCCTCCTGGCTTTATAGAAGTTCCCACCTGTTCTCTCAGAGATGAGCTTCTTTCTAATCAAGGCTCTCCCTCACTTGGTGCTTAATTGGCTCATTGGGCCCACCTGGCCTAATTCACCTCTCTCAGGGCCAGTGTGGGGAGTACATCCCACCACAGCTTGTCTACACACAAAAGTTGTACCACTTTCACTATACTGGTATAGTTAAACCAGTACAACTCCCATAGAGTGGATGCAGTTATACTGGTGTAAAGGGTGCTTATACTGCTATAGCTATTATTATATGGGAATTGGAATAAGCTGTACCAGTATAAGACACTTTTATACTGGTATAACTGCATTCACACTAGGTTGTACTGCTATAACTATTTTGGTTAAAAAAAATCACATCCCTAATCAACATAGTTATAGTGTGTATAGACCAAGGCTTAACCTAATAAAGTTCCTTGTTCACTGTTAGAAGAAAAACTCTTTTCTGTGTCTCTGCAGCATTATTGTATGACACTGCTAAAAGGTTTGAGAAGATTAGAGATGGGATATTGTGAGGCTGGTCAGAAGGTGAGATAAGTCTGGAGGAAGGTTGGAGAGGATTAAGGAAGATATATGGTGTGCATGGAGGGGAAGGAAAGATGGTCAATGGGTGGGAAGAATTTTGGTGGGACAGCAACAGAAGGAAAGGAGAAATTGTGTGTGGGACACAAGAGACGCACATAGATACAGTGACTGACAAAAAGAATCCCAGGGAAAAAAACTACAAGAGAAATGATAAGAACAAGAGAGCCAGTGGAACTCTACCAGAACTTTTAATTTTTTTTTACAGAGGATATTATGGTGAAAATAGAATAAATCTGAAGAAAAAATCCTGGAAGGAAATTTTATTGTCAACTTTACAATAGCAACTTGCCTTGTCCCAGCTAACCTAACTTCTGGTGTTACCATTCCCTGTTCCACTGTCACTCCCACTCCACAGAATGAGTAAGGGCCCAAATCCTGCAAGGACTGAGCACCCTCAGCTTTCTGTAACTCCCATGGGAGTAATGACTGCAAGATTGAGGCTGGGATTTTCAAAAGGAGTTAGGCGCTCAACTCCCACTGACTTTCATTGAGAAGTGGGTGCCTACCTCTCTTTGGCTCCTTTGAAAATCTCCACCTGAGCCCTTTATACAGTGCATGAAAATAGGGGTCATTTCATGGACAACTGTAAACATGATGTCACGTTTAAAATATTTTTTACAGTTTTCTTCCACGTTCTCAGCTAAAGATGTTTGGAGACCCCCATTCCCCACCTCACCCCATCTACACTAATTTAACTTCTCTCCCATGACAGACACCAGAAAAGGCCCCCCTTGGGCTCAATCCTGCAGTCCTTACTCAGACAAAACCTCCAGTTGCGCCAGTGGGAGTCTGGGACTTGTGTCTTCAGGCCAGATTCTGCCATTCTGATTCATACGGACTTATACCTTACTCCACTGACTTCAGTGGGGCTGCCTGAAGAGTAAGGTACTATTGAAGGGTGGCAGACTCTGGTCCTTCCTTAGCAAATCAAAGATGGTCACGGCACATTCTATCTATCTTATCTACTTACATGATCCCTATAGTATCTGAGCGACTCACAGTCTTTAATATATTTATCCTCATGACACCCCTGTGCAGTAGGGCAGTGCTGTTATCCCCATTTTACAGAAGGGGACTTGAGGCACAAAGAGGCTGAGTGACTTGCTCAAACTCACACAGGAAGTCTGCGGTAAAGCAAGGAACTGGACCCAGGCCTCTCAAGTCCTTGGCTAGTGCTGTGACACTGGAACGTCCTTCCTCTCAGTTTGAGCAATGATTACGAGATGAATGGTAAAGCAGTCCATAGGCAAAAAATAATTCAGAAATTAACAAAGTGAATACTAGAAAGGTCTCAGTACATAATCCCCCAGATCACACTCTATAATGCACACTCTATTTCAGCATCTTTCCTCTTTACTCCTGGCAGGTCCATCTGCACAGGCAACCTGACTATGGCTGGGGAGCCTGTTACAGTACGGTTTGTTTTGGCTTGACCACATGAGACCAAACCATGTTTTAGCAGAGAATTTGGCCCTAGGACTGTAACACAGTTAGGGGACTACTTTGCTGTAACACGATCCCCCAGCACTGTAGCTATGTCTGTGTGAATGGGTCTTTTGGTATTATAAACAGAGAGGACGGATGATCTAGTGGTTAAGATGCTAGCCTGGGATTTGGGAGACCTGAGTTTAACTCCTAGCTCTGCCACAGATTTTCTGTGTGACTTCGGGCAAGTCACTTCGTCTCTCTGTGCCTCAGTTCCCCATCTGGACAATGGAGGTAATAGCACTGCCCTACTTCACAGGGGTGTTACAAGGATAAATACATTAAAGATTGTGAGGTGCTCAGATACTACACTCACAGGGGCCATGTGAGTATCTGAAGGTACGTCTACACTAATAGTGGAGTGGAGAGTACATACACTGCAAGCACAGCTAGCAAGGGTCTAAATAGCAGCGTAGGTGGTAAGGCACAGCTTAGGCGAGTAGAGTGCCCTACACGCCTGAACCCTTAGGGTATATATACCCTACATTGGTCTCTACATGCCTAAGCAGTGCTTCCCACGTCTACGCTGCCATTTTTACCAATGTAGTGTCCCTCTGCCTGCTCACTGCCGGAGCCTTTCCCTGCCTCAGTGAAAATCTCCAGCAGCGGGGATAGTCTCCGAAAGCTCTCCACTGCCAGAGCCTTTCACTGCCACATGTAGCTACACATTGCAGTGATAAGTGTGGACACAGCCTGACTATCACTGCAGCATGTAGCTACATGTAGTGCCTGTACGCTAGACACCACTGCTAGTGTAGACAAGACATTAGACAAGATGCCTGACTTACAGCTCTGGAAACAAGTTCCTCTCTTGATACATACAGCAGACAAAGCTTTCCTCACCCTGTCCTATCATGTCTCCACTATGGGTCAGAGGACTTTTCAATCTCTGTGGCCCATTCAGTCCTTGCTATGGTGGACCCCAGTGCATTAGAAACTATACTGAAGTCACCCAATGATAGCCACTTGAATCCACTACCAGTCTGGGTAATTTGAACCAGTGAGCAGCAGGTCCCAAGTTTTATTGGTTCACATATCACCTTCTTAAAAAACGGTTGTGAAGTGAATGGATGGAACATTGAACTCCTGTAGCATAGTTTGGAAACAGCTGATCTAGAGGGTCCATCTCCCATTCCCAGTCCTGTCCCATTCAGTATTTTAACTATCTTGTGAGCAGCCCTGAATCAGACACGCAATATAATGGTGAAGATTATTGGCATCCATGCAGGGCTTCATTTCCTCACCAGGAATAGAGACTTTGTCTCGCAAAACTTCTTCAAATGATAGTATAAATGTGCATTACAGAACAGCCAGCTAACCCCCAGCCACCACTATTATTTTATTCCTCCCTGAGCCTTGGGGAGCCACTCTTATCACCAGACACAGCAAGGCTGTTTAGTTTCCGATTACAGCTTAGGACCTAAAAAGTCACCAACTCCAGACTATTATAAGGGTGATGGTTGAAGTTCTAATTGTGCTGTTTGACCAGGCTTTAATAAGACTCCCCCATTGTTCCCTTTGTTCAGCCAATCATTCACCATTTGTTGCACTTGCCAGCCAGCTTTGCAAATATGAATAAGCAATCAAGATGCCTTTAATTAAAAAGACACCTATAATTCAAATAAAAAGTGGTTCTATATGAGCTGAAGGGAGGTAGTGGGGAATCATTAAAAACTTAGCAGAAAGAGGAGGGAAAAAAGCTTCCAAGAAATTTATCTGCACAGCGATGTAATTAAGCTTGAATAACATGTAAACTCATTCAAAAAGAAAATGAACATCAAGATGAGCTGAAGCTAACAACCAGCTGTCTGGCTCTTTGAGAGTCAAATCCATTAGCTCAGAAAGAAAAAGGCTTAAGAAAGATACATCTTAAAACAGGAATGAAATCCTCACCAGCGGGTATCAATCACATTTGCATTGCATGGACAGGTTCCTTCACTCAAGGGGATGCCCCTCCAGGTGGCAGTTAAAAACATGGTCTTTGCTGCCTGAAATTAAAAAGCCAAATGCTACCCTAACCAGAAGCTAGT
This sequence comes from Platysternon megacephalum, assembly GCA_003942145.1. Taxonomy (NCBI): domain Eukaryota; kingdom Metazoa; phylum Chordata; order Testudines; family Platysternidae; genus Platysternon; species Platysternon megacephalum. The sequence continues at coordinate 317,573 of QXTE01000377.1, forward strand.
GAGCACTTCCTCTCCAAAAAGAACCCTACCAAGGCAGGACAGGACTCCTTAAGGTGAGCTGTCACAGGGCACTGCTGTATGGGACATTTTGCTGCCAAGTGTGTGCTGATCTGCTGATGTTTATACACAGCTGGGGTTAGCGGGAAGCAGGCCATCTTGGCTTTGGGAGGAAGGAAGAGGAGAGTAGACAAGGGGGTATTGTGCTTGGATACTTCACAAGCAAGAAGTAGCTCTTTCCACCCTCTTTCCCTCACCCCAGCACATCAAAGGGAAAGATTCAGCCCATCTCTGGTATTGGTTTAGGCTGGATTTTCAAAGGCATCTAAAAGAATTAGGCTCTCAGTTTTCACTAATCTTCAGCGGGAGCTGTGCGCCTAATCGGTCTAGAGCTTGTCTACATTTAAAAGGATTTGCTGATATAGAGGTACCGTTAGAGCTATATTGGCACACCTTCTTAAGTGGAGACACAATTTATATCAGCAAGAGTGCTTTTGCTAGTGTAGCTTAAACCAGTCCCCCAAATGGAATAAACTATACCAGCAAAAGGACATGTTTGCCAGTGTAACTTCACGTACACTAGGGCTTTTATGGGCATAACTATGTCAGTTAGGGGTTGGATTTTCTTCATGCTTCTAACCAATATACCTATGCTGGTAAATTTACTAGCATAGGCCAGGCTTTAAGCACTCTGAAAAATACCAGCCTTAATCTTCAGAATCTTCCTAAGGCAGCGTTTCTCAAACAGGGGTTCGCAGACAGGGCCGGCTTTACGAAGTGCAGGGCCCGATTCGTGGGGGCGGGGCTTGTACTCACCGGGTGGGCGGCGCTCGAGTTTTCGGCGGCGCTCTGGCCGGGGGAGCGGGGCCGCAGGGCTTGCCGTGCCGGAGCCGGAGCTCCGGCCAGGGGAGCGGGGCCGCGAGGCTTGCCGCGCTCCAGCCGGAACGCGGGGCCCTCTTATGGGCGGGGCCCGATTCCGGGTAATCGGGCGAATCGGCCTAAAGCCGGCCCTGTTTGCAGACCCCACTGATCAACTCCTCCCCCACCCTCCCTTAACTCTGCCCCATCCCTTTCAGCGCCTCCTGCACACCGGGGAACAGCTGTTCTGCGGCATGCAGCAGGCGCTGGGAGGAAGGGAGAGGGGCGGAATCATGTCCGGGTCAATGACCCCACTGATCAACTCCTCCCCCTCTCTCCTAGTGCCTTCTGCATGCCACGGAACAACTGTTCCCTGGCATGCATGAGGTGCTGGGAGGGAAAGTGAGGAGCGGGGATGGGGCATGTTCAGGGGATGGGGCATGCTCGGGGGAGGGGTGGAAAGAGGCAGGGAAGAGGAGGGGCAGGGGTGGAGTGGGGGCAGGGCCTGGGGCTGAGCGGGGGACTTGGAGGTCCACGAAGAATTGTAAATCAAAATGGGGGTCCTTGGGATGCTAAAGTTTTGAGAACCGCTGTCCTAAGGAATTAAATAAATAAAAGAATCAAATGGAGTTACTCCAATGCTGAATTTGATTCTCTCTGGGTTTTTCCTTAGGAAGTCGCTAAAGCTATCAATCACATTTCAATATACTGGTATAGTATAATGGCAAAACTTTCTAGTGCAGACAAGCCCTAAGATACAGAGAGGTCAAGTGATTTGCTAAGGAATTCAGTGATTCTGCCCCTAAAATTCTGAAGTATTGACTCCCAGTCCCCTATTCTAAGCACTATAGAGCAGCATCTCCCACTTATTTATAGGGATACAGTCAACTGCTTCTCTAATGTTTTGAGTTCAGTTTAGTGACAGATTTTATTTAGTTTAGCATTACAAGAGGAACTTCTTTAATGAGATGATCTCTTCTTTCTCTTTGATCCTGTAAAATCAGCCATGTCGGGATCTGGTTTAAACATGGTCAATCCCCCGAACATCTGAGCATGCTGCATTGGAGTACGGGATACCCTTGCTATGAGAAAGCTTACTCATCAGAATAGGATATGCCAAGAAGGAAGACAAAAACAAGATTAAATATTTAGACATAGAGATGCCTTTTATTATGTATATTTAGACAAGGAAAATTCAATAGGAACCAAAGCTATGCTGCCCTTTGAATACTGAGGATAAGCTCTGAGGTTCTAAATGGAGGATCTTAAATGGGAAATAAACTAAAGGATATATGACAACAAAGATTTGTCTTACCTATTTTATTTTAAAGCAAGAAATGTTCCAGAAAATAAACACTTTACACAACGGGGACCTGGTCCATGCCTGGAGCTCCTACGTGCTACCACAATATAAATGAGTAATAACAAAAAACCCCTCTAATTTTAAAGGAGGAATTATTTTAAAATATAGTGATACTTCTTGCTGTAACACCCAAAGACATATTTATAGAGTCATCCAGCAACCACAATGTAATGATGGGTCTGTTGGCATTTCCATTAGAAAATGTTTTATTCTGGGTTTTAGACATAATAAAGCCCATAAAATATACTTTGGTCTTAACTGGTCAAATTCACATCTCTAGAGCTGTGATTTGGATGCCATTATTTGCTATGAACTGTATACCAAGTATATTATTTCTGGTATGGTAACTTAAAATTAATTTTAAAAAATGTGACATCAGTTTGATTTTGTAGCACAGACAGGACTGAACTTTGTTTTAACCACTTCCCTGGAAATGTGCTGCAGAGCTTCACTTTAGCCCAATCCAAACCGTGGTTAATACAAAGCTTGATCTCATCTATGGTACAAGACAGAACCATTTTTTGTTTGTTTGATTGGTTGGTACGTTTGTTAAGTGGGTGTTGCAATCAGCTGCCCGTACATGGTTGATCCCACAGTGCAGATGGGACATCTGAAGCAACATCCTCTTTGGAAAGCACACAGAGCGAAGGAGCTCACAGGCAGGACTAGTGGAAAATCACAGGCATGCAGTATTGTAAGTGTATAGAGCACCATACAGCAGGAGAGCTGTGCCCAGCAAGTAATAGGTTCCCTGCCCCAAAGGGCTTCCGTCCCACAGGTACTGGCTGGTACAGGGCAGGATAATATAAGACAATGCAGTACAAAGAGGCAGCTCTCCTGGGAATGTGTCATGGAAAAGACGGGGGTTTATGGAGTGCTTTGAAGGACGAGCAAGAGAGAGGCTCCCCCAGGTGCAAAGGCAGCATGAGAACAAGCACAAAGTGGGATTTTGAGGCCAGCATTTATGCTGTTCCCCCCAGTGTCTTGGTCTTTCCCAAAGGAAAAAGGAAGCTTCTGTGTTTCACCCCTTGTGCAGACTATTCAGCAGCGTAATCGGAGCCCATTAATCTGGCCCTGCAGAAAACGGTCTCCAGCCAAACAGCACAACAAAAACCTGCCCACCTACCCCATTCACCTTGATGAGGCGCCAACCGTAAGACCTAGTTGGGACCACTAAAAACGTATCTTTAACTGACTTGTTGAGATAGTTGGGCCGGGACAATTAAATAATAAGGCTGGAGTCCAGGCTCCACTTCCGACATCGTCTTCAATTGTCCCTTTCACACCCCATTTCCCCAGCAGACTCCCTTTGCTTAGTCCTCGCCTTCAGAGCAGGAATCCCCTGTCAGCCAGCGGTGACTGGAAGGAGATTGGGGCCTTTTCCTGCCCATTTATCCCTAGTGGAATTTTCCCTCTTGGTAAGAAATGAAAAGGTAACTTCATTCTTCTCTGTCTCTGCATTTCTCCTCCCCCTCCCCCTCCCCCTCTGCTATTACTTATTTATCTCTGTGAAGCATTTAACTGGATTCACAAGTCGTCCCTTTCCAGCCCTGGCTCCTGAGCCCTGCCTGCTGCTGCCCTGAATCCGCTTCAGGGCTATTCGCAGAGCAGATGCATGAGGAGGAAGGGACAAAGGCCACATCCCACAGATGAGGGTTGCCAACTTTCTAATTGCACAAAACCGAACACCCTTGCCCCGCCCCTTCCCTGCCTCTTCCCCAAGGCCCCGCCTCTTCTCTGAGGCCCAACACTCACTCATTCCAGCCCGCCACTAGTGGGGGGCGCCACTAGGACCCAGAATTGAGACCTTTCATAGTTTTGGCACAAGCAAGGGGGCATGGGGGCGTCATTTGAGCTCCCTACCTCAGGTGCCAAAATGTTGTGGGCTGGCCCTGGCTAGACATCATTGTCACACAAAACACTCAGCCACTGTACATATGTAGCTCTCCTCTTCTACTTCACAACTGAGGGGTGGAGGGAAAGCGTTGTTACTGCAGCTTGAGGCAATAGTAAGGTAACTTAAACTTACAATAGCATCAACATTCCTGATGGAGTGCAAGGGGAACATGCCACATAAAGTGACTTCTCCCCTGGCTTTTCCCACCTCAGCTGACCTACTGCTGAATTAAAGGGGCCACCTCTAGGGATGTATGTGAAAGATGAGTTCAGGCTCCAGGCACCCTCAACACTTGACCTCTTTGCTGAGACAGTAAAGGGGACAGCTGTTGCCAGCTGTGATCATAATTGTTCTAAGCGACAGATGCTTCTCCATTAGGAACTGGACTGAAATTCCTACCACCTCATTTCATATAGGCCAATGGTTACTGACATGGTTGCAGCAACCTAAAGGTGAATGACTCCATGATCATTTTAAGCAGAGCCTCTCAGTTTCGCTTGCTTGAAGATCGGTTCTGTCTTGGGGACTAATGTAATTATTTCACGGCATTAAACTTATCTGAAAGCTTTTGTGGGAAATCAAACTGTCCTCTATGTTCTCAATCCCTGCAAAAGGCCACAATTGTATGGGCTTATATTTTGTGGTGGTGCAACCATCTAATTGATCCCACACAGGCTTTACCTTCAAGCGAGGAAGATGGTTGCTGTGAGTCTGAATCCCAAACCTTTCAGGAAACAACAAGCCATATTTTTATCCAAACATTCATGAACATTAATTGGCTCTCCCAATGCTCTGGGGGAGGGGAGGGGGGAATTAGTATTATCTTCATTTAGCAGATGGGGGAACTGAGCAACAGAGAGGCCAAATCAATGGCAGAGCTAAAAAGACAGCCTAAGTCTCCTGCCTTGCACTCTGCTGCTCAAGGCCCTGAAACAAATTCTCAGACTGAGGTGCATGCTCACAAAAAGGCAGTCCCTTCTCAAAGGATTTTAAGGCTCCTCTCCCCCCAGTTTTTTGCTATTTCCCCGACTTTAAGCTTTCTGCTAAAGAAAATGTCTTTCTCCACCATTATATATTATTTGTATTACCATAGTGCATTGGATCCCTCGTCGTGGACTGGGACCCCTTGTGTATGAGACGCTGTACAAACACAGACAGGAACGATGGTCCCTGCTCAGGAGCCTTTGGGCAGCGAGAGAAAAGGTAGGAACAGTAGCCTGCCACCTAATGGGTTTCCCTCTGTGTGAGGAGAAGGCTGGCTCCAGGACTTGTGAAGAGAGGGAACTCACTAGGAGGCTGTGGAGGGTGACAACACATGCCAGGCCTGGTGAGGGGTGATCCCTGGGTATGCACTCAGCCAACTTGGTGGTCTTTTCAGCAGCACAGCTTCCTGGTGGCTTCTGCAGGGTTTCAAAAGCATCCCCAGGAACTCTGGGACAGACCCAGAAAACAGGGACATTCCCAGTTTTCAGTAACACATGGATACTGTCCGCACAGGTCTTTGTGAAGTTCTCCCACTGTGGCAACTCTGCAGGGGCTAGCAATGGTGAGAGCACCAGTGAGACCAGTGACAATGTGTTTACCACTATGTCATGGAGGGCTGCTCTGAGCAAGTTCAAGTCACACAGTGGTAAAAAGGCCAGTGGCACATCTACACTAGCCTTTCCACCATTGTGTCAGGGACCGTGATGTAGGCAGAGATGAGGGTCAGCATCAGAGTCAAGTGCCAATTACAGGACTTGAACTAGTGATTGAGCCTGAGGGTCAGAGCTGGGGTCAGATACCAAATTCCAGAGCCAAGGGTCAAGCCAGAGTCAGAAGTCGGAGCCAGGGGTCAGAGCCAGGAATAGTTACTGGTGGCTGGAAATAAGGCATATGGGCAGGAACCGGAGGAGAGGCAAGGATCAGGCACAGAGCAGGCACATGGTGGGAACCAGGAGTGAGGCCTGACCAATGTAAGCTCATTACTTAGCTCACCACTTTTTCATAGGAAAGTGGACCTGCGCCAGCCTTTGTAACCTGAGCTGAGATCCCCCAAGCACTTCTCAGCAATATTTCTGAGATGTACAGGGGAAGCAAGAAAAAGTGCTCCCCGGAGGAACATATACAGAAAAGAGAAAGTGAAATATGGAGAAAAGGGACCAGAGAGAGAAAATGGATGGACAGAAAGCCTCTGACAAAGTCAGGTTGGGAAAGACTGAATTAATGAGCATTTGGAAAGCATTCTGAAGCTGAGAATTGCTAAGTGCTACTGTTGTTATGAACAAGGAGTAAACAAAAGGCTCATCTTGGGAAAGGGGGGCGGGTGAAGCATAAAGAGGACACTATAAAGAGCCCCAGCTCTGGTTTCTTAGATTGCCTGTGCTTAATTATGCTAATTATTCAGTGGAATGCCAACATTCTAGGGCCCTGTCTACTTTGCAACTTTAATAAGCTCAGTTTTTAACCAGTTGCTGGCATGGCTGGCTCTAAACACAGCTTTTCTCTGTACATCAGTAACCATGGCAGCTAGTGGGGGTCTCACCCCTGCCTGAGGTCTAGCCTGGCACATGGTTCTCTCCCTGTACGCGTCAGTGCAGCTGCTGTGAGTGACAGGACCTCCACAACCATGCTGATATAACTGGCCTGGCTGGTCTGAGTCAGGGACAGATTTACACCTTGCGCACCCCTACGCACAGCATCTTCAGCACCCCCTCCCCCCGCCTACAGCTGACCTTCGATGTCACTCCATTGGGTGGGTCCCTACCTGTGGATGGCTGTGTAAGTGCAGTGCCTGTCAGAGGCTTGTAGCTTGACATTAGCATCAAGAGAGAGATCCCAGGCTAGTGGGTTTGGAGGGCTCAGCGATCCCAGAGTCCAGTTTACACCCCTGGGACTCCGTCACAGCAGGGCAGAGGATATTTTGCTTAGCAACATCAGGGCAAACCTCTTATCTTAAATGGTGTTTGTACTAAGCAAGAAAAACATCGCCAGGGCATGAGTTACATGAAATATGTAGGTGCTGGCTTGTTCTTGCAACAATGTACCTGGCAACCCATTTTCCTCTGCACGCAGCTCACCTAGTAACTGGTGTAGTGCAAGTAAATCCTGAAACATTTCTCTCCCAGCACCTGCTGGGAACAGGGGCTTTGGGTAGCTTCCAGCTGTAAGGCACTGCATTGTGGGATGGGGCTAGACGGACCCGTTGAGCCAGAGTCATGACAGTTGAAGTTTCCCATCCACATAGTGTTATTAGTTACCTTGGCCCAGGAACAGGGCTTCCTTGTGCCAGGCTCTGGACAAACACACCGGAAGACATGGTACCTGCTCTGAAGAATTTACAATCTACATTGGGCAGAAACTATTTTAGATTGCAGCTGGTCCAGAGCTAAAGACCTGGTGCATCACCAAACATTACAACCAATGCTGGTAGAGGACCTGGACCAGCCAACCCTGCATTGACTGTACAAATGTTGCAGATGCAATGCATTCCAAGCAATGGTTTGTTGCACTCCTTTCAGTATTAACCTAGAACCATGGTTGTGTGTTGTGACACCCATGTGATGGGATGATACCAGGTTTCCTGGGCAGAATGGAGGGAAGGGAAATAGTTCTGCATTTCAAAATCAAGCTGGTATGGCGTCTAGATGGCTCTGGGGCATGGTAGTAGGCTGCAGTCTGTCCCTTCTAGCATCTATATTTATTGACCTGGATTGTAAATAGGTTGACAGTCCAAATCAAACACAGGTTGTTAATGCCTGGTTGTCGTTAGCATCCGATGGTCAATTTGGTGGTCTAAATGAAGTAAGTTTTCGGTCTCAAACGTTCACATCACAAAAGCCACCCTCACAATCACTATTTTGTCATAGACCCCAAGATTTGAACAGGCTGTTGAGACTCCATTGTCTTGAGAGGAAGCATAGCCCAGTGATTAAGGTGCTAGCCTAGGGCTAGAGAAACCAGGGTCCAGGTCCCTGCTTCACCAAAACTTCCTGTGGGCAAGCCACTTAGCCTCTCTGTGTCTCAGCTGCAAAATGAGGATGATAGCACTTCCCTAGCTCACAGGGGTGTTGTGAGGGCCCAGGTGCTGGCTTCTTCTGGGCCCTGGGGGTGCTCAACCCCCTGCTCTGCCCCTGGGCCCCCACCCCTTCCCCTCTTCCAAGTGCACCCCGTCCCCGCTCCCTCCCAGTGCCTCCTGCATGACAGGAAACAGCTGACTGCGGTGTGCAGGAGGTGTTGGCAGGAAGGGGGAGGAGTTGATCAGTGGGGCTGCCACTGGGCAGGAGGCGCTGGGGATAAGGGGGGAGCTTGCTGTCGGTGGATGCTAAGCACCCACTAATTTTTTGCCCTGGAGCACCCACAGAGTCAGTGCCTGTGTGTGAGGGTAAATACATTAGAGTGTGTCTACACAGACATTAAACTCCCACGACTGACTCAGGAGCATGGGGTTATAAAATTACAGTGTAGACATTCAGACATGGGCTGGAGGCTGGGCTCTGGGACTCCATGAGGGGAGAGCGTCCCAGAACTTTGTCTCAAGGCTGAATGTCTACACCACAATTTTATGACCCCACAGCCTGAGCCCAGGTCAGCTGACACAGGCCAGCCACGGATGTTTAAGTGCAGTGTAGACAGAGAGACGATGAGCTGCTCAGACATTGTGGTAGTGGGACCTATAGAAGATAGATTACTTCTTACACTGACAGGTAGGCATTTTCTACAAATCACAGTTTACATCAGTAGCTAAAATCCTAATGCAGACAAGCCCTGGGTTTCTCTAGAACAGGGCTGGTACAGTGGCAAGACAGCATGAAGGAAGCTTGATCCACGGCTACCGATTCTATACCTGCTCTGTGGATAAATGAAGTCTCCAGGGGCTGCGAACATGTCACTTTCACCAACACTAAATTCACATTAAAAGACGTGTCCTCGAGTCTTTTTTTCTAGTGACTGAAGTATCCAAGAATCCACTGACGTAACCTACTGAAGGAAATCTTAGTTAAGAGAAGGCTGCCTTTGTTAAGCTAACACTTATCCTATTTCCTTTTATAATTACATATTGTATTTTATACTGTATGGTCCTTATACAAAGAGGGTAGTGGACTAACAGAAAAGGATGCTGGGAAATCAAGGATACATAAAAAAACCCCTCAGATCCTGTGATTTTAGGGCTGTCATGGTTTTTACAGAATCCACAATGCAAGTAATAACATTGTGTGTCTAGTCGTGCATCTTTCATCCAAGGGTCTCACTTGACAAAATAGTTAAAATTAAACTTCACGACCCTTCTGCAAGATTCAAATATTATTCTCACCTTATTCAAATGGGAGAGTGAACACAGAAGTTAAGCGACTTGTTCATGGTCACACAGTAGTTCTGCCTACAGTAGGCTTGTTCGGGGAAATCTGCAGTTACAGTATCACCAGTGCAGCTCCACCTGTGCAAGCAATGATGGAAGTGCTAGTGTAGACAGGGCTCTGGTGGCCACTAGCATATTAAACAATGTGTCATCTAGACTTAATCTGATACAGGGTATGGCTATACTGCAATCAGAAGTGTGACCTGTAGACGTACCCAGGCTAGCTTTCATCTAGCTAGCCTGACTAACAATAGCAGTGATGCCACGGCAGCATAGGCTGTACAGGCCCACCTAGGACCCTCAGTATGTACTTGAGCAGCTAGCCGGAGCTGCAGTCACCTTCTAATTGCAGTGTAGACCTATCCAGAGTGGGTAAAAACGGCAGTGCTGTGTGGACACTACAATTCTCGAGCAGTGGAGCTTCACTAGTGGTGCTAGTGAAATGCTGGGAGACTGCCCCCAAAAGTCTGAGTAGATGCAGTTAATCAATGGGAGAACCGGGAAGAGAACCCAGAATTCCCAACTCTTGGTCACATGCTCTAGTCCCTAGCTCCTTCCCCCCCCCCCCCTTCTTGTTATATTGTCTATTCTTTACTTACTTTCCATTTACAATCAAAGCACAGGGCTAAAATCTGCTACCTTGTTTTCAGTGTAAACTAAAAGAAAGTTAATTTTCTGTTTGGTCTCCCTGAAAAGAGCTTTGAGAGTGTAGCCACCATGCTGCTGCCACCCAGTTAATCACCCAGCCATGGAAAACAGCAGCACTAAACTGTGATCCCTAGACCCACCAACAGCCTCCAATAACTGCAATGAGGTGTTTACTTCAGAGACCTAGCTTGGGCCATTAAAACTCAGCTATCAAAAAATAAACAACCAAATGGAATCAAGGCACTTAATTTAAACAAACAAAGCTTTCTGCTCCCTTCCCACTCCTGCCTTTTACCAGCCTGAGCCTGGCCTCTTTATTCTCATTTTCTGTGTAGTCTAGGAGGAGACTGGACTAAGGTTTTCCATACATACTAACTTGTCCCTCTTTAGCTGATATGGGTCAATACTGGGACAGTTTAGTCTGAATTCTAGATGTCTGGATAAACTGGGACCCGGATCCAATCAAACCCGCTTGTTGTTTTATGAAGACAAATCCTGACCGATGTGGTTATGTAAAATCAAAACAAGCCCCAATTTAGCCCATCTCCAGGTAAGAGAGAGGAGCCCTGCTGAACAGAAATACTGGCATTTAGTCTCTCCAAATAATCATGCCCTACAGATTTCAAAGGTAGTTAACCGTTTGAACTTATTGTCTCCTTTAAATGTTGCCTTTACACATTGGCAAATCTGGCTTTTTCCTGCGTCTTCATTCTTGGATATAGATTTTTTTCCCCATTTGGGAAGTGATTTTAGTGCTGCAAATTATGCACAACAAGGTGTTCTCTTTCCTCCTGACACAATAGCTGGAGAAAGCTTGGGCTTGGCCAGTTGGCCACCTGTGTAGCTGTACCATCTGCATACCACCACTAGCATAGATATGATTTACATCTGTGCAGCTATACTAGTGGCTGAAATCTTAAGGTAGGCAAAGGCCTCAGTCTAGTCACAGCATGGTGCTTAGATGCTCAAGAGAAAACCTCAGTCATGTTTACCTCTAGCAGTGAAACATCTCTAAAGGTTATAAGATGGCTGGGTCAATAAGTGTTATTGCATACACACAGAGGGGTTAGCTAAAAACATAAAATGTTCTTGCCGGAAGGTTGCAATGTAACACTACTTTATTTCTTAGAATTCAGAACAATAAAACACAAGAACCAACAGAGGGAGACAAAGCAGGCTGCTCCCTAAAACAGAGAGGCACAACTTACCCTACCTTACTCTAAGCTGGCTATCTGTCTGCAGACTGACTCTACATCTAGGCCCAGGTGGATTGCACATTTCCCGACAGAGCCTGCAAGCAGGATCAGGACCTGACCCCTTCACCGCCCCCAACACACACTCAAAGTAATAGCTTGCAATACCACCACAGTCCTCAAAACACCACAATAAACACAAACAATGGGGGAAATTAGGGCTTACCTCAGCTCCAGCAGTGGGAACCAAAGAATGGGTATGCAGGAAAGGCAGCAACACGCTGCCCCCAGTGCTCCCATTCTCTGTTATTTTTAGCAAGACTAGCTGACTCCCTGATCTTCCTCTCAGTGGTACCCCTGCTCTCTGCCCAGCCCCTTCTGCCTTCCTTCAGCTTGGGGACCCAACTCTCCCTTGATGTGCCACAAAATGGGTCAAATGCCCTGGAAATGGTTTAGGGGTAAAAATATAAAAACGACAGCACTTCTCAAGTCAGCAAGGTGCGATGGAAACTGCCTATGCTGAAAAGTTTAGTATAATGAAGAGCTGCTGCTGTCTCCTCTTCTAGTGGAGATGAATGGGGCCTGAATAACTCTACCAGTGAGCTATTCGTTTCTGAGAGGACTGACTGAGGTCACCTTTGCTCACAGTTATGAATGGCAGATGCAGTTAATGATAATTAGTGACTTACATTTGCACAGCCTCTTTCATCCCACCCACAGCAGCTGTCTAACAACACAGAGCAATGCTACATTTCTGGCCCCATGCCACTGTGAAGGAGAATGCTTTATATCCAATCAGAACTGCAGGGGGAATCTAGGAAGGGGAAATGCAGTTAGTGGATTTAGGATTCAGCCAGAATGCAAGGTTACCACGCCTTCCAAAGATTCCATGAGGTTTTTACTAAACACCAGTGATCAGAACCTCAGGTTTACATATCACCTGGAAGATGGCTCCTCCAACAATACAAGCCCCCCTAGCACCATGCTGGGGTTTTACTGATTCACACGTAAGATTGCCACTTACTGATCAACCAACCCTACTCTGTCCAGCACCCTAGATTTTCTGCCTTGGACTCTCCACTCCCATCCAATTACTGATAAGGCTCCACTTTAGATGATGAGATGTGATAGGATCACAGCCAGAGGCAGTATGACTGCAGAGCAGGCCATTAAATGCTCATTCATTGCTACAGAAGAAAGCAGCCCCATTATTAATAAGGCCCCATTAGTCTCGAGGCTAACTTCTACCATTGGGATTTCCTTGAGCAGGGCAGTAAAAGCAATCAAAACCTAACCTGCCTTCAAGATGGTTTTCACTGGGGAGATCTGGATGTGGGAAGTATTTCCAGATCTGCATTGCTTAACACTCATGGGAAACATGCAGCCAGTAGCTAGACTCATATGCGGGCTTGATTTAAGCATGTGGTTTTGGTTGAAGGCGCTGTGTTCCCAGCTGCTAAATGAAAAACACACTGCTCTAATTTTCTGTCATCTGCATGCCTGTGGATCACCGCTGTCACTGAAAATATCTCAATGAAGCAGTTATGTTTGTGCTGGAAGATCAACCTATCCCCACCTGATCCAAAAGACTGACCTAGGATGGGTTAACATAGAAAATGTCCAAAAATATCAGATATTTTAGAAGGTCAAAAGGACATGCAACACCTGTGCTCCATTTTCTACCAAGTCCTGTCTACATTCACAAAGAGAATGGGTTCCTATAAAAGGCGCTAAATGCTGCAGCACCTGGTGGCATGCGTTTCTGTGATGTGACTTGAACAAACAACATCAAATTTTATTGAACTCAAATTGATCATGTGTTCTTACTCCCTTTTTCTGTCACCTAGCCAGTTTCTAATCCATGACAGTATTTTACCTCTCGCCCCATAACTTCTTAGTTTCCCTAATAGCCTCAGTTAATTTAGTTAAAGCTTTTTTAAAGTCCAAATAAATTGCATCAATTAGTTCTTGTTTAATCACACTTTTGCTGAGATGATCTAACTCATTAATGAGGCACAGTTTTCCTTAGCAGAAGCCAGGCCAGTTTATCCCCGTCATATCATGGGACTCTGGGTGCTTCATAATTCTTTTTATCATTTCAACCAAAGTGACTACTTAGGAGCTGGAATGGTGCTTTGGATGGGATTGTGTTGCTCCAAGGAGAGAAAAGAAAAGGTATAGAGTCATACATTTCCACGTAGGTTGAGAGGCCACCTAGGCTCTGCCATGGCACCATTCAGCAGTGGCATAGTCGAGGTTGAACACTGCTACTGAAAAGCAGGTGAGTAACACATATGATAAGATCTAGCTACCACCCTCAATGATTTAGCACCTTTTAGCCAAGGATCATCCCCCTACATATGGATTCTGCCCATTTGACTGATTAGGTAATTGAGGCACTCAGAATTGAAGTGAAAACCCATATCTCCCAAATCCCAGTCCTTTGCTCTAACTACCAAACAATACTGCCTTGCATTGTAAAGGAGGTTCTAAAGAAAGAAGAAACTAGGACCCAGCTGTAAGTCAGCGTTAACCTCCCCAGGGAATATCCCATGGAACAGAAGGCCCCTCACACAGTAGAGAGCCAGGTTTGATACCTCAGCGGCAGCTTTGGGTGCAGGGACATTCCAGAGCAAGAATAGGGGGCAGAGCAGAGGCAGGGCCTGGGCTGGGTCCAGTGAAGTGTGTGCGCATGGCTAGGGCCAACCTGCACTCTGGTGATTCTGCAGTGGCGCATCAGGACCATTGAAGCTGGGGTGTGATTTAGGGAAGCCCTCAGAACTGTTCTAGATTGTGCCAGGAGCTGAACTGGCCCCCAGTAGCTCCTGCATAGAGGAGGCCAAACTGCCAGACCTCAATCCCTGAGCTGCCCCTATGAGACAATCTAAGCTACAAGACAAGACAAAGCTATCTCAGGGAAGGTTAATGCACTAGAAGAGATAAGGGGATGGATGGCAGATGTCTGCTGATTGAGAGTAATGCTTTGTTTGGTTCTCTTTGAAGTGTGGTATTAAGGGGAAGTCAAGCACTGACTGCTGTAAAACATTAACCATTTGAAACAGTGGCATAAAGCTAAATCTCTGTGCTTTCAGGAGTTCTGGGGAGCTTAGGGGGATTGATCAGGAGATACGAACCCTCTCACAAGCTGCAAATTCAGTTCAGGTCAATAGTGACCCATAGTCATTCCCATCTGATGACTGTTTGTGGCCTGCGAGACATGAGTTGGTGCCTCAATCCGCGCTTGACTGGGGAGATGCCCACATTACAAAACCACCATCATACTCCGCATTTGGTGACAGTCCCAGCTAAGAGGTAAAGGGCTGATTGGGTCATAGAGGGTAGGTCTACACAGCAATTAAACACTCCTGGCACCCCCGGGTCAGCTGACTCGGGCTCGCAGGGCTCAGACTGAGGGGCTAAAAATTGCTGTGTAGACATCTGGGCTTGGTCTGGAGCTCTAGGTCTGGGACCCTTCCCCCTTGTGGTGTCCCAGAGCTCAGGCTTGGGCCCAAGCCTGAATGTCTATACAGCAGTTTTACAGTCCTGAGCCCTGCGAGCCCGAGTCAACTGACCCGAATGAGCCATGGGTGTTTAACTGCTGTGTAGATATACCCAGAGACTGAATGACCCTCTCACTCTTGTTGCCTCCAGGGCAGGAACAAGGCTTCAGTCTCCCAATCTAAGAAAATGGGGATAAAAGTCCATACACCTGAGGGGGAATGTGAGACTTAATTAATTAATGTACCTCCAACACATGTACAGGCCGCGGATAAAAGTCCGAAATACTGACTAGCGCTTTCCCAACACGCACCTAATTCATCTTCTGTAATTCTCGCTTTTGCTGATAATATGCTGCCGTTTTTAAATAGCCCTTTCCCTATCCCAGTAGTTGGGCATTCCAGCTCTAGCAAATCTAATTTGGCTTTGTCTACACTTAAAAGGGTTTGCTAGCATAGATATATGGTAAAGTTACACTGGCAACCTCCCCTAGTAGAGACGCAACTTATACTACCAAAAGAACTCTTTTGCCGGTATACCTTAAACCAATTCTCCAAATAGAATAAGCTATACCAGCAAATGGACTTTTTTGCTGGTATAACTATGTCTACACTAGGCCTTTTGCTGGCAAAGCTATGTCAACTGGGGTGTGGTTTTTTCCACACTCCTAACTGCGATAGCTATGCTGATAATACTTTCTAGTGTAGACCTGATCTACTTGAGCTCATTGATTTCTGTCTCCCAGGACATACCAGGGCACGTAAGAGGCAGGCATGAATAGTTTATTCACCACACGTACCAGCAATCAATCACTGTGACAAGACCAGAGCAGAAGAGCACCAAAGGCCAAACCTACATCAGGAGATTTTGTTGTTGTTGTTGAAAAACAGGAAAAGTTGCACTTGAACTACCAATGGAGGAAGCTCTAGTGTAGCTCAGAAGCAGATGTTTTCACCACTGTGTTTAACATCTGTTTGATCAAAATGCCTAAACAAACTGTTGGAAGGAATCCAACTCCTTCCATTCTACACTGCAATCGGAGATGTGAGCGTAGTTCGCATACCCGAGATCACTTTAACCATTATCTAGCTAGCAGGAACACCAAGAGCAGTGAGCTAATTAGATTCAAGCCACTCACCTGCCCGATTGCTGTGTAGACATACTCTAAAACTCAGAGAGTTCTCACTCCACATACCTGAGTCCTCCAAGGGAGTCCTCCAGCCAAACAGGGAAAACAAGACTCGATATGCCTGATTCTTCTAAAATAAAAAGCAAGCAGAGAAAAACAAGCAAGAATCCCACTCCCACCCCCACCCCCCAAAAAAACCCTATAGAAAAAACAAACTTTCAGGTCCTCTTTATAAGTCATAAAATAAGGCTACGATTTTGTCCCAGGTATTTTTAGTAAAAGTCATGGACAGGACGCGGGCAATAAACAATCAATCATGGAAGCTGGCGCTCTGTGGGCAGAAGTCGTGGAGGTCACGTAAAATCACGGAATCCATGACCTCCGTGACCAACTCACGTAGCCTTAGTCATAAAACAACAAAACAAGGTAACAAGCCCAATTTCCATGTATCAGGTTGACAGTGGGAGACAAGTCCCTGTGTTAAAAGAGGAAACAAAGGGATGGCAAAAATGTACTAAATTGGAGAAGACTGGATACAGTAGTTATCCTCCTGATTATGTTAAATATTTTTCTTTCATTATTTTGTAGCAGCCTGTTCGTTTTCCTCTTTGGCTAGTCAGTTTTCTGCAAAGGGAGTACTTGGCTATTGATTCAGTAGCCAGGACTGAGTATACGTTCTTGTTTTGTCAAGGCCCAATGGTGGATGGGTGGGGGAGGGGTAGAGGAATGATAAATGCCCCTCTCGCCTCACCTTCCTTTTTCCTGGGCTTATATTGCCTATGGCTGCTTAGCCTCACAGCTTCAAAGCACTGCAGTGTCATACTGCGATGAGAGGGAAGGGCTGCAGAGCACCGTTTAAAGTGGGGAGGCCCCATAGGTCTCCTTCTCCCCCACCTGACCCTCCTCTTCCTCTCTCAGGCACCCCATGAGCCCTTACATCCACCTGCTCCAAATCTGAGTGAGTGGTGGTGTGACCAGGCACATGGAGTCACAGTGCCATGCAGGTTTGGCCCAGCCAAAAAGTGCTCAAGCTATGGCCCGGGTGCCCCTGCCGCTGACTCTGCAGCCTCTGATGGGAGGTTAGGTCAGTGTATCTGGGATGCTTTTAACGAGATTTTCTCTCTGTCATTGTTATGAACTCAGAGTACACGTACATCTTAGTTTATAATGCTCAGAGGTGGACTTCAGTTAGAATTGTGGGTGCTCAGAGAAGCTCCTGGTCTGAATTTACAAGATCTTTGTTTGCTACTAAATAAAGCCCACACCTGCAGGGTAAAGACACAGTTTGTATTTTTGCTGTTAGCTGAGCTTGTGGGCTTTATATAATGGTTTCAAATATTAGTTCTCTTGATACAGAGTCCTAAACACACAAAGGATAGACAACTATCTCTTTAAGTCTAGCTCAGGACTTATCAGGTGACTATTATTTACACAAGAATACAGGGTTAAAAAGAGCTTTTAGTGCTGGCAAATTGAGGCCTCTGTCTATAGAATAAGCTGGGTGACAGCAGTTCAGTGCTCCACATACTCCCCCCCACCACACACACACACACACACCTGGAGGAATGTGGGTTTTCCTGGAACTGAGACAGTATTTCACTCTCTATGGCTCATCATCAGTCCTTGACCTCTCTACTGAGAGCATCAACACTGGTGCAAGATGCCTTGGTAGTTTATAAAACAGGTATTGGCCAGTGGGAGCTTGACTGAGACCAGCTAACCACCCAGGCACCTAACAGTTGTCACTTGGTAACAACTGTCAATCACTGCCATCTTGAGCTGGATTCAAATGAGCAGTCTGGTTCTCATTGGCAGTCCAGGGCTAATTGGTCCCGTACAGATATTCAGGTTCTGGAATGGTTTCTAGTGTCAGTGTGATCAAGGAAACAGTTGAGGTTCTTGGAGTTTTTCCTTACTGATCAAATTAAGAAGGGAGTGGAGGTGGGAAATGCTTTAGGAGGTGGGATTAATGCTTTAGAAACTATAAAGTGTTGCCAAATCTCATGATTTTATCACCAGTCTGGTGATAGTCAATATTAAGTCCCAATTCCTGGAACCACATGGTTACAAGATTCTCTGCTTTCATTTTAAAACAAAACAGAACAAAAACCCCTGCAAATTTCTAGCTTTTATGATTGTGGAGGAAAGCTTGAAAAATGTGTCCTGAACGTATCCAAAAGGCTCATAAAAAGAACCCAATATTTATTGTTACTTTTTAAAATCCCATGGTTTTTAAGCCAATTTCAAGATTTTGGAGGGACCTAGCATGTCTGGGGCTGGCAATACTGAATCCATAATACACTCCCTCTGCACGTATACACACACATTCCTAGGCATTCATTTGACTGATTTAGACTGTAGAGTGACCAACTTGAGACAGCTTCAATCTAATTTTCAGGAGGTGTCCAGCACCCACAGCGCCCATTGACTTCAGTTAGATTTGTGGGTGTTCAGCCCATTTAATTGGGCACTCAAGTATTGAGGCACACTAAAGAAGTGGCCACATTTGAAAAATTTAGCCAAGTCTAAGTACAAGGAATAGTGCAGTTAGTACAGTGAAGGTAAATACTCCTGTGCAGTAGATGCCTCTTTAAATAGCAGTCACTGTACCTGAGATAGTTAAATAAATATTAAATGTGGGTAGGTATATGCATAGATACCATCCCCTGGTAGGTTATGTACGTGATAAATTGGATTGCTCACGTACCTTTGACCACCTCACCTGCATTCTGGCCCACATCCTCAAAAGGTATCTAGACACCTATTTCAATAGGAATTAGGCGCCTAAATGTCTTTGATCCAGCAAGGACTAACATTAAGCCACTTAGCTGTCACAAAAGAAAACCAACTTGTTAGAGAAATTATTCCTTTATCCTCAAATTACACTGACTAGCAACATTTGATCCAGCCCCAGTAACAGGTTTAAGGACCATTATCTCATTATAGAGAGAGAGGCTAGCAAGCAAAGCTCACGCCCATTAGAAATGGTAGATTCCCAGCATCCCAGTGGAATACACAATGCTTGGTTCTAGCCTTGAAGGTCCCAAGATAGTAAACCATAAAGCTGCCAGACAGATATGGTAAAAGCAATTTTAGAGGGCTCTTAGAGGGGAAAAATTATTGCTAGAATTGAACGCATCTCAGACAGCCTGGCTTTACAAAAAATTAGTCCAAATAAAATATTTGAGAGCTCTCTCAAACATTTCTAAAATAAAATATGTGATTTATGAAGAACGCATGATGGTGTAGTCTACATGTTTTATTGTCCCTCCTTTAAATGTACATAATTTACAGCTTTGCCATTTGTGAATAATATGGCCACGCATGACAATTTCAGATCAGTTTTTAGATGAACAGAAGATAAGCACCCAAAAGTTTAATGGCTTTTCTGAACATCTTAAGGTGTGCATATTGGACTGGAACAGACTGCAAGCACAAGCTGTTTCATGAGTTTTCTGGCTTAGGACTTCCTGCTCTGGTCAGAGTACTGGGAAATCAAGCTCTTTCTGGAACTCATAAGTGCAGAGTGGCATGAAATTGACAAATAATTAGAAGGTAAAAGAATTCACAAATCTTAAAAAGAGTTGTTTCACTTTGAATTTTTGACGACGGTTCATAATAGTTTTATGTCCGTAACTGCGACTTCCTATTCCAAAGCATATTTAAAACGAAAAAGACTTTTTCCCCCTAAGTGTGTGGTTTTAAATTCCAATGCTATTATGTTTTCTGTATACTGAACTTTTTACCTTTCTGATTAGTCTCCCTGAGCCTGATTCTGCAAAGTGATTCACACGCATAAGTGTGCAAAATCAGGGATGAGAGCTAAGCAAAAAATGACAATTATTCTATTATTAAATTTTGTAAATAAGTATTCACAACTGTGTTCCAGGAAAGCTTGAAAAATAATCAGCTTGTACTGAAGCAAGAGAAACATCATGTGCGGCAGTGAAAAAAAATCTGATCTTCATCACAAACTTTGGAAATTGTTTTTTAAGCAAGGAGTCTGAAAAATCTGCAAATTTGGTGGCTGCAGACTTGACATGAAATCTCATATTTCATTCTGAATGTTTTACGTACCCCCTAATTAAGTCAATAGTACCCTTAATTATTCACAAAGAAGAATTTAAAATGAAGAGTCTGACCTTCTGATTGGTTGTTTAGAGTTTCAATTCAGGTCAGTATTTACTACAATGTGTATCCACTGGAAACAACAATGGCTTGGGAATAATAATAGGGGCAGTGACTATAAGTTACAAGGCTATGAATATGCCATGCTCTGACATAATAAATCACAAGTCAAGAGCTCTCTTGGCTCATGACATCATCAGCATTTGAAGTTCTATTTATAAGCTACTCTACTGTATGCAGTAAGAGCTTTCCCAGGTTAGAACTGATTGCTTATTTAGAATTTTAATTTTAGACATCTGGTCTCTTTCAGATGTGCTGATCTATTTATAGCAAAATGACTGCAGTAGATAAATATTGATAGGGCAGCATGGGGCTATAGTTATGATGCAGGGGCACATTCATAGCCCACTGAAATAAATGGGAATCTTTCCATCAGGCCCATATTGACGATCACTTTTTTCCCAAAAAAGTTTTCTTCCCACTTCCATAAAAAGTGGTCTGAAATTTTGGATTGGAAATACATATCTGCATATTAAAGGCTCTGATGAGTAAAGGCACGGTGAGGCTGGAGATGAAGTAAAAAGAAGGGGACCTAAAATAAAAATCCTGTGGAATGTTATTTTGTAAGTCACAAGAGACAACACTGGAACCACAAGCCATTTAAAATGAATGATCAGAAAAAGAAGACCTAAACCAGGAGAGTTCTGGTCCTTAGGTACCAGACAGAGACCATGATATGGGCAGCAATACATCAAATGATTCTACTGACAGATGAAATAAAATCAGGGCTGATCTTTATTTTCAATGTAAATCATTTACAACAATACAAGTGAAGAGGGCACCAAGTTTATGGAGAGTGTAGGTAAACTTGGGGGTCTGTCATGAGGGTCATACAGTAAAGTGTATCAGTTGGAATTTGCTGGCAACATTCCCCTGTGTATTCAAGGCTCCAGAGAGCAAGACATTACAAACACTGTTAATCCTATTGAAGAAAGACATTGCAAAATCCTCAGGCACAGAGAGATTTTAGCAAGAAAGAAAAAGAAGGAGAGCCCCTGAGGTTTACAACTATTTAATTCAATCAGAGAAAGGTAACAGGTGTTTAGTTAAAACCAACTTCCCATCATAATTAGCTTAATTATACCGAAATACATACATTATTTTGTTTATATTCATTTTTAACTGTGGCCATCAATGTTCGACATGCTTATAGTGTTTAAAAAACACACAAACAAAACAACACCTCCCCAATATCCGTTCCATCAGCTTAGTCAGTCCCTTGCTCATAGTGCTTAATATTAGAATCGATTTCCACCAGCAGGTCTCTGAATGGCAATCAAGCCATCATAGCTGGCAAAAGCAGGGCCAAGAGGTCTGATTAACTCCCCTACAGGTCAAAGAAGGCAGTCTGTCCAGTACATCAGCGATAAACTGTTGTACTATTAGACTACGCTGTTCACATCACATGCCCGCTGGAACAGAATTAGATAGGGCCAGATTTTCAAAAGAATTGAGTGTACCCAACTGTAACTGAGGTCAAAAGGAGCTGTCGTTACTCAGCAGTCCAGCCACCTTTAGTACCAAAGAATCAGTATCACTAGTTAATGTTCCAGTGAAGATCACAAAAGCCAAGTGTCAAACAGGTGAAAAACAATATTAAAAAGAAATCAAATAATAAATAAAATAATAATAATAATAATTAATAATAAAAAAGCAGGTAGGTCCACATGAGACAGCAACTAATGCACTTCCATATCTTTACAAGATCAAGACAGCAACCAGTTGAATTATTGGAGTGGCCCATTTCTTAAAGGGAACGTGCAAAGGACTTTTCAAAAACGGCTTCATCTGTGAACTAGCTCTCCAGTCATCTGAGTCTCCTTGCTGCATAGCTCAATTAGTTAGAAGTATGAATGACCAGTGTGCAGTTTTGGCTGCACATTTGCTCCTTTTCATAGGAAGAATGAAGTATACTTGGCGAGGTTACCAGCACTCTAGTAATTCTAAAAGCAGTAGCTCTGTAATGTAACGTGGAAGCATCGCTTGAAACTTGGATAATTGTGAAATTGAATGGGCAGGTGCCATGGAATATTATTATCCTGCTGGCTTCCTTAGGATGAAGGAGCTGTCTTGAGGAGAGTGAACAGGCAGTTGATGTTAGTCCAGAAGTAATCCATACCGAGAACTCTCTTTGGGGAGTGGAAGGAAAGGCCGAGTGGGCTCAGATGTCCCTCCTGGTCTTTCTGGAACAAGTAGCCCTCAGGCTTCCCCAGTGCATTTCACTAGGTGCCTCAGACTGTTGGCAGCTCATTAGGGGGATGGGCAGTCTTTTGATATGTACCTTTGAGCAAATGGCCCAGGTCAGGAGTCATTGTCCTCACTAGAAGTCAGAACTTATTTCTCCTCATCTTTAAGAATAAATGATAGTGACATTTCACAAGAGCAGTCCAGGACTAAGAAAATATCCAACATGAAGAAAAAGGTTTATTCAAAAATGGAGAGAAAAAAACAAAAAGATAAATTGTGTGAAACATCCTTAGGTCTCCTACCCAGCTTCACCTAGGTAGGCCCCAAACATTTAAGAAGAAATAAACTGGAGAACCAAATGCTCGTGTCCTTTGAGAACCTGGATTTGTTCTTCAAACTGTTCAAGTCCCATCCTTCTGTTGTTGTCAGTCTGCATCTCCCAGCTTCTGATGTCGGCCACCTCCTCTTCTCAGGAGATGCCTCCCAGTTACACCCTTTGGTCACTTTAAAGCATGATGTGGGATCCTACATTACCATATTGACTAGAGTGTCTATCCTCCTTCAATGGCAGTTTTAAAGGTAACATGAATATATCTCCTTCCGCTTCATTCCCTGTCTTCTCAGTAACTCTGATCTATTTCAAAGATGACTTGAGGAGTGGTATCCACTCTGTTAAAATGACAGATAACTGAGAGCATCATTCAGATGCTGGTAAGAATTTTTAACTTCCAGAGTCCCAGTTTCATAGTGAGTTGTGTCAGTCCTGTTTATATAGGAAGGCAAACACACACATGGATTATGCACACCATTAAAACCTGAATGAAGAATCTTGCAAGCATCACACACACTGAATTTGCCACTGGAAATTGAGACTGACACTTAACTATGCCTGGAGTTTGTGTTAATCATTGTCATTAAGAAATCTCAACTCATTGTGCATAGGGTGAGAATGAGTGTTAATAAAAACTCTCCCTGTTCCAGCAGTCTCTTGGATACAACTATCTTTTAAAACACAGGAAGAAACATCCTTGCCCTTCTGATAGAAAATGTTAATGACCCAGTTTAAATCATATGAAATGCACCTAGATACCATGCTATAGGCGGCTTAGGATTGTGCAGAAAGAACAACAACAACAAAGGTTGAGGAAAGAAAGGACTTGCTCAGTATTTCATCTGCAACACTTACAGCTGTGAGCATGGAAGCAACAAACAAAGGCTTTATTTATATTTTTGGCTTGTTTGTTTAAAAGTCAAGAATAATACAGATAATTTCATCTTTCTCTCTAACTGGGGCGGGAGTAGAAGAGGCCTGCCACCTTGCTATCTAGGTGCTAAACCAAATGATGAAGTAACAAATGTGTCCAGAACAATGACATTTCCTCTCTTACTCCTGGGTTAAAGAGGTGTTCAAATGTGTTTTGTTGATCTGATTCACTATTGCATTATTCTAGTTTTCCACCAGTGTAATGCCTTTATTTCAGTGGAGTAACACTGGTGTGAAACAGGAGCAAAACAGTGGTGAATCAGACCCAGTGTCTTGGAGGGTCTGTTAGTGGACATTTTGATGAAAATGTTACCCACGAACAAAGATGTATCTTAGGTTTGGGTTTTAACATAGTCTAGTTAAGGCTCCATCAGAGTCCCAGAATAGAATGCTTTGGTCTCAGTCCTTGATAGTCTAAACTTGGCTCTTCCTAGATGCACTGCCCTTGTGGAGCCGTCAATAGTTGTCTTGCAGGATCACAAAGGGAGAAGTCTGTGAGCTTTGCAAGGGTTTGTAAATTAGGACCTCTAGTTCACTAGCACCAATGATTGTTATAGATAGCGACCAGAAGTTGTTACTTCTGACATGTGTTCAACGTCCTGTGTGAAAAAAAACGAGGAGTCCTTGTGGCACCTTAGAGACTAACAAATTATATTGGGGTAGAGGTGTACATGAAAGGATGTGGGTTGCTTTACCAAGTGTTAAGTCAGTCTAACGAGATAAATCAATTAACAGCAGGATACCAAGGGAGGAGAAATAACTTTTGAAGTGGTAAGAGAGTGACCCATTACAGACAGTTGACAAGAAGGTGTGAGTAACAGTAGGGAGAAATTAGTATCGGGGAAATTAAGTTTAGGTTTTGTAATGACCCAACCACTCCCAGTCTTTATTCAGGTCTAATCTGATGGTATCCAGTTTGCAAATTAATTCCAGTTCTGCAGCTTCATGTTGGAGTCTTTTTTTGAAGTTGTTTTGTTGAAGAATTGCCACTTAGAGGTCTGTTATTGAGTGACCAGAGAGATTGAAGTGTTCTCCTACTGTTTTTTGAATGTTATGATTCCTGATGTCAGATTTGTGTCCATTTATTGTTTTGGGTAGAGACTGTCCGGTTTGGCCAATGTACATGGCAGAGGGACATTGCTGGCACATGATGGCATATACCACATTGGTAGATGTGCAGGTGAACAAGCCCTGGATGGTGTGGCTGATGTGGTTAGGTCCTATGATGGTGTCCCTTGAATAGATATGTGGACAGAGTTGGCACCAGGGTTTGGTTCCTGGGTTGGTGTTTTGTTGTGTGCTGGTGAGCATTTGCTTCAGGTTGGGGGGCTGTCTGTAAGCAAGGACTGGCCTGTCTCCCAAGGTCTGTGAGAGTTAAGGATCGTCCTTCAGGATAGGTTGTAGATCCTTGATGATGCACGGAAGAGGTTTTAGTTGGGGGCTGTAGGAGACGGCTAGTGGCGTTCTGTTACTTTCTTTGCTGCTTTTACAGATCCAGACTAACACGGCTACCCCTCTGATACTTTCTTTGTTGGGTCTGTCTTGTAATAAGTGACTTCTCGGTACCCTTCTGGCTCTGTCAATCTGTTTCTTCACTTCACCAGGTGGGTATTGCAGTTTTAAGAATTCTTGATAGAGATTCCGTAGGTGTTTGTCTCTGTCTGAGGGATCGGCACAAATGCGGTTGTATCTTAGAGCTTGGCTGTAGACAATGGATCGTGTGATGTGGTCTGGATGAAAGCTGGAGGCATGTAGGTAAGTTTAGCAATCAGTAGGTTTCCGGTATAGGGTGGTGTTTATGTGACCATCACTTATTAGCACTGTAGTGTCTAGGAAGTGGACCTCTTGTGTGGACTGGTCCAGGCTGAGGTTGATGATAGGGTGGAAATCATTGAAATCTTGCTGGAATTCCTCAGGGGCCTCCTTCCCATGGGTCCAGATGATCAAGATGTCATCAATGTAGCACAAGTAGAGTAGGGGCGTAAGGGGACGAGAGCTGAGGAAGCGTTGTTCTAAGTCAGCCATAAAAATGTTGGCATATTGAGGGGCCATGCGGGTACCCATAGCAGTCCCGCTGACTTGAAGGTATAAATTGTCCCCAAATCTGAAATAGTTGTGGGTGAGGACAAAGTCACAAAGTTCAGCCACCAGGTTTGCCGTGATGGTATCGGGGATGCTATTCCTGATGGTTTGTAGTCCATCTTTGTGTGGAATGTTGGTGTAGAGAGTTTCTACATCCATAGTGGCTAGGATGGTGTTTTCTGGAAGATCATCAAAGGATTGTAGTTTCCTCAGGAAGTCAGTGGTGTCTTGAAGATAGCTGGGAGTGCTGGTAGCGTAGGGCCTGAGGAGAGAGTCTACATAGCCAGATAATCCTGCTGTCAGGGTACCAATGCCTGCGATGATGGGGCATCCAGGATTCCCAGGTTTATGGATTTTGGGTAGCAGGTAGAATACTCCTGGTCAGGGCTCTAGGGGTGTGTCCGTGTAGATTTTTTTCCTGTGCTTCTTAGGGAGTTTCTTGAGCAGATGGTGTAGTTTCTTTTGGTAATCCTCAGTGGGGTCAGAGGGTAATGGCCTGTAGAATGTGGTGTCAGAAAGTTGTCTAGCTAGCAGCCTCTTGTTCATATTCTGACCTATTCATGATGACTACAGCGCTTCCTTTGTCAGCCTTTTTTATTATGATGTCAGAGTTGTTTCCGAGGCTGTGGATGGCGTNCGTGTAGATTTTTTTCCTGTGCTTCTTCAGGGAGTTTCTTGAGCAGATGATGTAGTTTCGTTTGGTAATCCTCAGTGGGGTCAGAGGGTAATGGCCTGTAGAATGTGGTGCCAGAAAGTTGTCTAGCAGCCTCTTGTTCATATTCCGACCTATTCATGATGACTACAGCACTTCCTTTGTCAGCCTTTTTTATTATGATGTCAGAGTTGTTTCCGAGGCTGTGGATGGCGTTGTGTTCTGCACGGCTGAGGTTATGGGGCAAGTGATGCTGCTTTTCCACAATTTCAGCTTGTGCACGTCAATGGAAGCACTCTATGTAGAAGTCCAGTCTGTTGCTTCAACCTTCAGGAGGAGTCCACGCAGAATCCTTCTTTTTGTAGTGTTGGTAGGAAGCTTCCGGTGTGTCAGTGTGCTGTTCAGTGGTGTGTTGGAAATATTCCTTGAGTCGGAGACGTCGAAAGTAGGATTCTAGGTCACCACAGAACTATATCATGTTTGTGGGGGTGGTGGGGCAGAAGGAGAGACCCCGAGATAGGACAGACTCTTCTGTCGGGCTAAGAGTATAGCTGGATAGATTAACAGTATTGTTAGGTGAGTTAAGGGAAGCACTGTTGTGGCCCCTTGTGGCATGTAGGAGTTTAGATAGTTTAGTGTCCTTTTTCCTCTGTAGAGATGCAAAGTGTGTGTTGTAAATGGCTTGTCTAGTTTTTGTAAAGTCCAGCCACGTGAGTCAGTGGCTTCTGTCCAGGCCAGGTGCTTGCAGTACAACAATCACTATCCGAACTGGCAATTTCAGCAGATGCACCAGGGACTGAATGGGTTAGCAAAGGCTGAACTATTATTTGCCTTCTATGTGTAGTCCCTTCACGTGACTACTGAGGCCCGTTGCTGTCTGTGCTCTACCTTTTGTGAGCATGAAGAGAGGACTGTAAGTTTCAGGGCTGTCTGAAAATTTTAATATGCATTAAGGTAAAGGCAAAAAAGCAAATCTGTACTGCACGTGATTCAACTAGAGATTTCTGAACCAGAACACTGGATCTCAACATCCCTAAAATATGGCTCCTAGTGGAGAGCCCTGTACATGCTATGGACATAGCTGGTGTAAAAGAGCATAGCTCCCTTGAAGTCAATGGAGTTACACCACCTCAGGATCTGGCTCTGTGTGTCCTAGTCACTATTATGGGGTGAACAAAAAGCCCTGGATCTGAACTATGGACCCATCTCTAATTTTAAACAGGCAAAAAATAAATCTTGTACTCTTATTTCTCTCTGAGATACACAATGCCACACCCTGGAAATTTCCACGCCAGGACCAGAAGAGATTATATTTGAACAAAGTAACCTGATATTTAAAGCTGCCTATTCTGAAACAGCTGTAAAGAAACTAAAACAAAAGCTACACAGGGACAGAGAAGTGAAGAGAACCATTCTGATTAATGAAAGAAGTGTGTAACAATAGATAAATTAATCAATAACTATGTAGACGCTAGTGGAACAGTTGCCAACCAGCCTGGAAAGTTTCTTTCTTGCGTAACAGAATCAAACTCTAAGTGCTTTATTGCTCAACGGGCTAATTTTCTTCTTAAGCCTTAAGCTTTGCATTTTGCCTGTAATTACTGACTTTTCAAAAATGTTGGCCCTGTTGTTTGCATTTTGTTTTCTTCTTTACATGAAAGAGAGGAGAAAATGGCAAATGAAATTGACTTGATAAGTGAGTTGTGGGTGCCCTACATTGAAATACCTGTGAATGGCAAAGAAAGAAGAATGTGTAATGGGACCTATTTTGGAATCTGAACTCCTAGATTATGTCTCCCAAAGAGGTGAACATGCACCTGCTGGATTTATGAACTGGCACTCATGGACACACATCAGATAAGTGCACAAGGAATGTATTATTTACAATACGACTACTGGCTCCACTGTGCTTGGAGCTGTATGAGACACACCCACACTGGCTCTGATCAAGCTAGTGCACTACAAACAGAAGGTAGCTGCAGTCGTATGAGGAGCTAGATACCCACGTGCACACCCCTTCTGCTGCTTGTGTCACTACAACTAGGTGCTAGCATTATCACAGCTAGCACAGGTGTGTTGCCTTGAACTGGGAATTTCACCCCCAGCTCAAAGTGCAGACTTACCCAGAGTTAGAGTCCCTGTCCTGAAGAGTTTACACTCTAAACAGACAGACAAGGTGGACAAAGAATGGGAGAGGTAAGTGACTTACCCAAGGTCACACAGGTCAGTGCCAGCTGGGAATAGAACCTATAGCTCCTGACTCCTAGTCAAGTGCCTATTCCCCTACACCATGCTGAATGTGGGGCTTACACACACTCGGTGGGTGGGCCCACTCATTTGTCATGGGTAAGCATAGGCGGGTCATCTGTGTCGTAATAGTCACGTAAGTTATCCCACTGAGTGTAAGTTGGTCAGAAAAGCAGGTATTGGTGGGTGTCTGTGCCTACAGCTCACGGTGCCGGTCAGCGGCATGGCTGACCGCGGCATGTGGAGGCCTCCACGAACATGTGAGGATTATTGGTGTGAATGGAAACACAGTAAGGGCATCTGTAATTTATTCCATAACTATTATACGTATGGGGAAGCACCCTCCTGTGAACAGTGGAAAATAGACCATGGCAATTGCAGAAAGTGGGGAAAAAAGCAGTGGAACCTGCACCAATTCAGCATGTAGATGTCTAGAAAGAATTATATTAAACACAGAGAGACCAATTCTCCTTCTCACTCACATGTAAACCAGGAGTAACTTAACTGTGGTCAGTCGAGTTATACTGGTGGGAGGGGAGAAGTGGGTCCAGAAGGAAAAGCAACAACTGTAAGAGTGAGAGATAACGTAGTGGAAACATTCTCTTATATGCTGTGCTCTGTTGCTTTCCCCCCACTTCACCCCATGTCATTCTGTCAGCATATAATTTACATTCTTTTTACATAACTCACTAAATACTGAATCACTGCAACTCTGCTTTACCACAGATACCCATTTATGCAAGCATTCTGACCAATTTACACTTGATGTGTAAGTCATAATTCTGCTGAATTTGACCCAGAGATTTAAATTGCAGATGGTTCATGTGTTACAACTTCTTGCTGTTCAGAGCTTCCCCACTGTGTAAAGAAATCAAGATACAGGAACTATTTGATAGCAAACTGTCCATTTACTAGACTGTCAGAAAAATATATCCATACTTACCCTTATGCTGGCTAAATAATACTCATAGAAGAGTTATCAGGTGAAAAATAAAGATGATTTGGATTCTGAAAAGCCTGAAATGCCTTAAGAGACAAGGTGGGTGAGGTAATACCTTTTGTTGAACCAACTTCTGTTGGTGAGAGAGATGAGCTCTCTTGCTCACACAGAGCTCTTCTTCAGGTCTCTTCTTCAGGCCTTAAGGCAGAACAATGGGAAATGTTCAGGCTAAGGAAGATGCTAGTAGGTGCCCTGAATGGCTCAGAGATTGGTAGTAGGATGTGGAGTGTCTCACCTCCAAGTCATCAAGTCAAATATGACACCAAGATCAGTAAAGACTGAAAATCTTATGAGGTTCAGGTTGTTTGGTGGCCAATATGAGAAGCGTTAGGGTTTCAGTCCACTTTCCAGTAGGCAGGAGGCCACATCATAGAAGTTCATATCATAAAAGGCACTCTTAACAAAAAAGCTGTGACTGGAACAAATATGGAGACAGAATTTTTTCTCCTGCCTCTAGGTAATTGATAAGGGCTTGCCTCCATGGGGAAGCTATGGTGTGGTTGAGGTAGGTATGAATTTAAAGTGCTATAGCTATTCTGGAATAATTCCCTGTATGGACCCACTTATTCCAGAATAAGAGCTTATTTATCTGGGGCTACTTGGGAAAGTAAATCCAAATTAGTTTTTAAAGTACATTAGTTAAACCACATTAAACCCCCTGTGTGGATGCTCCTATTAAGAATTAAAGTGACCTTACTTTGATTTAGTTTAAATCACTTTGTAAATGAATTAAACTAAAATTAAATTAAGGCCACTTTAATTCTGAATGAGCGTCTCCTCACACAGGTTCAGTGTGGTTTAACTAATCTACTTCGAATTCACACCTCTAGTTTGCCTGGATTATCTTTCCTGAGTGTCCCTGTGTAGCTAGAACCTAAGAATGTCCACACAGGGAGCTATTGTGGAATAGCAATGCTGGTCAATTCCCCTGTGTAGATAAGCCCATTGGTAGGATGGTGGGTAGAAACTCACACTGGCACTGCCTCTGCTTTGCCCGGTCTGCTGATAAACAGAATTGGTCTACCCTGAGGACTGCCAGTGTGGCACCTATTAGGCTGCCAGTTCTAAATTAAATTAAGTAAATAATTAAGAGCGAGTAAGTGACTGTGCACGATATCTAGGGTGGACTTTAAAATGACATAATCATTGTACATGATGCCAGTGCATCCTGACACTTTGCTGCTGGGGGCGGTCCTCATACTGCCAGAAATCGCCACAATAAAGAATTTTCAGGCACTTGCATGTCACAAAGCCTCCCATTCTGTCTCTGGCCCTGCTGCCGTCCTCCCCCAATCCACCGAGGAGACATAATGAAGGGTGGGTGTGGGTGACATTATTTTTAGGCAAAGGGGAAAGCTGACCCTTTTCAGAGAGCTCTTCATATGGTGAATGGCTCCAACAGCATCCAAAAATGAGCTCAGGGAATCAACACTTAATGAGCAAGACCAGTGTGCACAGAGGGGCTGTAGCCCCAATCTTCAGTGGAGTTACTCCTGATTTTCACCCGCATAAAGGAGAGAAGAATCAGGCCCATGGTGTGTGTGTGCACCTTAGAATAGTGCTTGTCAACCTTTTCCATACTATGGCCCCCTCTTACAACAGGATAGAATTTTGGGACCTCCCTCCCATCTAGCCATAAAGAAATGGAGAGTGGGCATCACCCCCTTGAGCCTTATTTGCAATCCCCAGTTTGAGAAAACTGTGCATTAAAAGCTGAGCCCGCCTGCACTAGCCTTTAGAGCGCTCAGCAAGAACAGTTTTACCAAGACTTGGGATGAATCTGAATCAATGAGTTGAAGTTGAGACACTTCATATCCCATTTCTAATCCCTTGAGCCCTCTACCACCCTTGCTAGTTTCTCCTCTAAGCTGTTTATTTCCCATAGCCATAAAACTCTTCAGTGGAGCTTGGCAGGCCTTAAATCATTTGATCAGGTTTTTGTGTTTTTTAAGAACTCGGATCATTTTTTCCCTCCTCCTCCCAATCTCGACAGCTCTCCCACACATATTATTTAACCAATACAAGGAAAATCCCACCTGCAAGCAAGCAGGCACTTAGTTTGTAAGAGGAAAGCTACAGTTTAACCCAGAAGAGACGCTAATCACTGCTCACGTTATAATTACTCTATCTAATTAAAAACAAAGAGTAAGCCCCAAATTCAAAAGCGACGTCAATGCTGGTGTGAGTTAGGCATTGTGAGCTTACATGCCAAGGGGCCACAAGAGAGAGCGGACAGCAGGAAAAGCAACAAACAGGAGGATGTAGGAGTGCATGAAAGAGTAAGTGCCCCTCCCATCAAAATGTATGTTGCACTACCTCACATCCTCATATTGATGGTCTTTCCTGCTATGCCTCCCCCCTGACATGTCACTTATATCTGCATCCCAACATGTGTAATAATCACCACTGAGATCACTCCTGACAGTGGCCCTCAGCTACTACAGAAAATTATGTCCTATTTTTTTAATAAAGAGGTTCAATCACTACAGGAAGCTGCTATCTGGACAGGCTGACAAGAGATGGGACCCAGGAAATGCAGCTTAGCATCTGAGCGCATGGGAGAGGCAGGAGGAAAAAGAACAGTGGGCCCTTTTCTGGACCAAGACGTTTGGCACTGTGTGATGGGTTCGGTCACAGAGATCCCCTTGGGACTGTCACCTGATGTGCTGAAATTACCTCTGAGCCTGTTTTCCCTGCCAGCTTGGGAGTCCAGAACCCTGCCTTGTTGAGCCAGACACGCTAGCCTGCTGCAACACAGACCCAGGGTCAGGGCCACGCCCCCAAAGCTGCAGACTTTAACTAAAAACATCTCAGCGGGTTACCTGTCTTCAGCACCCAGACACCCAGCTCCCAATGGGATCCAAACCCCAAATAAATACGTTTTACTCTGTATAAAGCTTATACAGGGTAAATTCGTAAGTTGTTCGCCCTCCATATCACTGATAGAGAGATATGCACAGCTGGGTTTATTAAGAAATGAAAGTGATTTTATTAAGTATAAAAAGTAGGATTTAAGTGGTTTCAAGTAATAACAGCCAGGACAAAGTAAGTCAAAAAGCAAAATAAAACAAAACATGCGAGTCTAAGTCTAATACATTAAGAAACTGATTACAGGTAATATCTCACCTTCAGAGATGTTCCAATAAGCTTCTTTCACAGACTAGCCTCCTTCCTAGTCTGGGCCCAATCCTTTCCCCTGGTTCAGTCCTTGTTAGTTCCAGCAGACATCTCAGGTGGTAAGCAGGGGTTCTCTCATGACTTGCAGCCCTTTTATCCTGCTCCACCCCCTTTTATAGCTTTGGCACAAGGCGGGAATCTTTTGTCTGTGCTTGTCCCCACCCCCGCCTCATCAATGGAAAAGTACAAGGATTAAGATGGATTCCAGTATCATGTGACATGGTCACATGTCACTGTAAGACCCCCTAGTCTCCATTCTTCCTGGATTGGCCCACATGTACACAGGAAGGTTTGCAAGTAAATAAACCATTTACAACCAATTGTCCTAGTCAATGGGAGCCATCAAGATTCTAACCACCATTAATGGCCCACACTTTGCATAATTACAATAGGACCTCAGAGTTATACTTCATATTTCTAGCTTCAGATACAAGAATGATACATGCATACAAACAGGAGGAATATATTCAGTAGGTTATAACCTTTGTTGTGATACCTTACAAGAGACCTTTTGCATAAAGCATATTCCAGTTACATCATATTCACACTCATAAGCATATTTCCATAAAACATATGGAGTGCAGCGTCACACCCTGCTTTAAGGCTTCGTTTTCAATATTTCTTTTTGCTGCACTATCACTGTGATGTACGAAAGGGGCGAAGACAGAACCAAGATGAATTATCTTCAGCAAATGCCTGATCTGCAGTGTATTACCGGTGATCCTCTGCTAGCCCTTTGAACCCAGAGGAAGACCCTTTCCTGCACTGACAGGGAGACGGACCACACGACCCAACTGCTCTTTTCCCGCTTTAGATTCTATGACTACAGTGAGCAAAGCTGGTAACAGCTGAGGAGTCACATGAAAAGGGATTATTGTATCCCAATCAAGTCCTCTGTTTCAGCACAGAACAAGCGCACAATACGGGTAGCAGCACCTGAAGCTTCCCCCAAGGTAAATGTGCTTCAACTCTATGCAAAAGGGACTGCCTCTAGTATTGAGACGGTAGTACAGCTTCTATAGCCCACTCAGTCCTTGGTCCTTTCTGGGATGCCCACCAACAAGTGCCAGTTGTGAGATGGCCAAATAGCTGTTGTGAAGTGGATTGAGACCCACAAAACTAATATCAAATAGGCTACACAGCCAATCATTCCCAGCCTTAAACAACAGAAGTGCTACTGAGCCAATTCTTTTCACCCTTGTAGACTTTAGACATGCAGTGTACACAATGAGCTTACCTGGAAGAGCTATGTTAATCTCATTTTGTCAAATCAAAAGTAGGAATTTGTACAGCTGTGCAAGCTATTCAATGCAATAAACTGGCGGTCAAGTATCTGCTATTAATTTAATTGCTGCTATCCCAGGTGAAAGGGAGATTACTCTCCTGGCTAGAGTCTAAAGTGAGAAATGACTTTATGGACCTGAGTCCGATTTCACGTATACATGTGTAAATCAGAGCAATTCCTCTGAAGTCAATGGAATTAAAATGGCTATGAACAAGATCAGAATCAGGTTGGCTTTCTCTACTCCTATAGGTTCTGATTTAGCAAATCTCCCGGTATGTGCTTAACTTTACGCACGCAAGCATTCCCCGACTGAAGTCAATGGGACTATCTATGCACATGCCTGAAGTGATTGGCTGGGCTGGGTCCCATGTGTTCAGCACTGAGCCCCAATGCTAGAAGTTAAACATGTGAGCTCAGATGCTTTTCTGGAGCAGGGTCGCAGTCTTCCCCATTTCTGTTTATGAACCTGAATCTCTCCAGGTCCAAAATCTTTTTTAAAAAAAGCATCGGCACACAGAAATACAAACCCAGTCAACAACTAGCTTCAGAGGGAGAAAAACTATGGGAACTCAAAGAGTGACATACAGGCAATATGTCAAAACAAACACACTGGGCTCTTATTTACACTGGTGTAACTCAGGAGTAACTCCACTAAATCAGTGCTGTTTACACTGCAGCAAAACCAATGTTAGAGCAGAGTCAGGCCCACAAGGTACATATTTTAAAAAAATCCTTATACATGATATTCATACCTTAGATAATTAAGAAGAGTCTAGCTGACCTGTATGCTCTTTGTCTTCTTTTTGGTCCTCACTCACCTTGGACGGTTAATATAGGCAGGTCAGTTTCACTTGTTTCTAGTTGATTTCATTTCCCGGTTCTCATGCCCTAGCTCAGTGCTGCTGGGCTTCTGACAGACAGACAGACAGATAGACAGACAGACAGACAGACAGACAGACAGAAAGAATTAAAAAGTTTTCATTGAAATTAAAATAGTGAAACACTTCTATTCTTATCAGGGTGTTTACCTCCAACAGCATTTTGTGTGTGAACAAGTGATTGAAAGGGGGGCTGGACTGGCAGCGCTGGAGGCTGAAGTTCTCTGCTTATCTTTAGAACCAGTACAGCACCACTGCGAATTTCCCTCGCACCCGGCCCAAGCCACGTGGAGAGCTGCTTCTCCATGGCCCATTCAATCTCTTCACAGATTACCCCTCACAGGGACCAAATCACTCTCAAACGCGATGGCGTTTTTTGAGAGATTGGTTTCTTTAAACCTCCTTCCCCATATTATTTAAGGTTGGGATTTTCCAGGAGCCTAAGGGAGGTGGGTGCTCATCTTCCACTGAAATTCAAAGACAGGTGGGTACCAAACTTTCATAGGCTTCCTTGAAAAGTCCCAACTGAAAGCCTTAGTTTGAGACAGACCTTATGACAGTGTCCTTTAAAGAAAGGGGAAAAGTTTATTCTTTCCCTGCCAAGCCCATCTCTTTCAAGGCCTTGATTTGCCCTTGCAAGAATCTTAGATAGATACACTGAACTCATAAGTCATTATTTATCTGTACTTCAGTAGCGTCCAGTGATCCATTGCACTAGGCACTATATAAACGTCAAAGGAATAAATTTTAATCAACAATTCTTCACAGATAAGACTGATCACAGTCTTTAGATTGCACTGGTTATCTACAAGGGAAGAAAACCACGTCATTTCTGGTTGAGTTACAAATCATTTCACTCACTGTGAGGTGGAGTGGGGAGAGAGGTGTTTGGGGCGCTTCTGGGTCCTATGTGTTAGTTAGACCTATGATCCTCCTGAATCAGAAAAACAGACAAACAAAAAAACCCCACACAACAGTGGATCCAGTATCATCCCACTTGATGGAAATCATTAATGCCTTCCTTAAAGTTAGCAAGTTTAAACTTCTGTTTGGTTTTTAAATTTTGTTTCAAAGCTAGAAAAGCCTTGAATGTTAGGTTG
Organism: Platysternon megacephalum; assembly: GCA_003942145.1. NCBI lineage: Eukaryota > Metazoa > Chordata > Testudines > Platysternidae > Platysternon > Platysternon megacephalum. Next base: position 353,554 of record QXTE01000377.1, read on the forward strand.
TCTCAAACAATTTCTGGGTCATTGACACGGAACATTCATTGCTTTGAAAACACTGACCCAATTGTCTTCAAAGTTGGCTTGTTTTGCAGCTCTCATTGAGAGTTTAATCCAGCCCAATATGAAATTGGACCTGAGTGTACATAAAGTTGTATAAGGAATTTCAGGTTGTATTAACTGACAAATAATTTAACAGTACATAAAGACATTGGATGTTTAAGGCACAGGTACAAAGGGCAGAGTTACTGAAAGGTTAAGCGTTCACTATTAACAATATTTCTTGACTTCCAAGTGCTTGCTTTCCAAACTTAAATGCTGCACTGATGCTAGATTTTTTGCACAGAAAAAGCCCCCCTCCCCCAAATGGCCTCACTGAGGGATCACTTCCCCACCACCCTTCAAAGAATACAGCTGTCTCAGGGGTAGAACATGGCAGCTGTTAATAACACTACATAACAGTTTAGTGCAGTAAATGAAGAATATTGTAACTGCAAGGAGAATTTAGGTCTACAGAATGCAATTATTCAAAATGGAATTTGGCCAAGAGACCGGGCTTTGGGTTGCTATTCTTGAGAAAAGTGTCTTCAGATCTTTAATAATCAATGGTATTCAGTTTTCTTGCTCATTAGAAATATGGCACCTCTAGCAGCAGAGTGCAGCTTAATACCCTGCTGAGGTATTAGCTTATTACAGTCTCAGAGAGGAAGTGACACTTGCTGAATCAGTGTCACTTCCTGCTGCAACACCCACATTTTCAGAGGTCTCCCATCCAAGCACTGACCAATCTGAAAACTGTTTAGTTGATGAGATGTGATGAGGTCACACCCTGATATGCTACAGCTGTTAGCTTTAGATTGACATAAAGTTATGCCTCAGGGTGAGACCTGCTACAAATCAAGGCACTGAGATTCAATAGCGAGGGACATAAAGTATTAATAAAGTTAATAGCTTATTAACCTTGGGTGAAATGCTTGCCCTACTGCAGTCTATGGGAGTTTTTTCATTAGCATCAACAAGGCCAAGTTTTCACCCCTTGTCTGCACCGCACAGATATTCACACACATTGTGGAAACCCAAGTCCTATCCCAGCTTGCACTGATCTCTGTGCAAAATCTGGGAACAATTCCTAAAGGAAGTGGGGAGCTAGCTCTTTGGTTATTCCAATGGCCTAGTGAGAAATCTGGAGGGACAGTCCCAGAACCTGACACATAGTCCAGCAAACTGAAACAGGTTCTCTCGAGAAACAGTGGTAAGTATGTACGGGCTACCTTCAGAGACTTGCATATCAAATAATTGAAAGCATTTTTCCTTCTCTACTAATAATACTCTATGGGTGGTTCCCTGCCCCAGGCTGTTCCACGCACCCTCCCCCTCTCCTAGCAATACACATTAGCTGTTAATCCCAAGGAGCTCTGTTAATGAAAAACCAGATCACGTTAGCAACACTCAGTCAGCCAGTTTGTTGGTTTTATTATCGCTTTCCTCTGAAGCCATCAATCCATTCAAAAGAATAAAACAAAGCCTACTACTGGAAAGTTTGGAGTGTCTTGATAGCATTCGTAAATGTGCACTATAATGGACAATCATTATTGACTCTGTGACGACATCTAACTACATACATCATATAGATGGACCTGTGATATGCCAAGGAGTGGAATATGCCTATCATCCAAGCTGCAAAGTCCTTAGGAATTAAAATGCAGGAGAAGTATATAGAAAAAGTATGGCTCCCAATTGGCTAAGAATTGCCTATATCCCCTTATCGTTGTTACCTTGTCTCATGCCCCTCGCTCCAGCCTGCTTGTTCGTCCACTTGATATGTCTTTAGACTGTAAACTCCTTTTGGGTGGGACTATCATAATAGGTGTTTTTACAGCACCTAGCACAACAGGGGCTGGTTGGATTCTAGGAATTGCTGCAATAAAAGTGTTACTAATACTGGATGGTAAAGAACCTAATGTAGCTCCCAAGGATGGTTAATGAAGTATTAGCTGGGTTGATGAAGGAGGACAGGATGGGAAAGAGAATGGCACAGTCATGGCAATTCCTTTTTCTCTCCTGGCACAGAATGCCTGGGAGGGGAAAGATGAGTTTTGTTAGATGCTCATATGCTACAATGAGGCATACAGTTCTGTGCACAGGGAGAAGAAAGAGGTAAGGTTACATGGAGTGGACGCATGCCAGCCCCTTGGCAGACCTGGTTTAGGACTTGGTTTCTCATTGAACCTCATTGTTCTTCTCTGATTGTCAAACAATGTGGTTCTGTTTCTCTCCATGAATGTAACTCCTTGTGGGTAACTGCAGTTTTGTTGATTCTTTATGTAACCCTTTGGAACTGGCTGATTTTTGTCATAGCACACTAGTTAGTGATTGTTCTCCAGTTCTCAAGAACAGCTGAGATAGTCAGGTAGCATCTGGATTGTTACCACAATGTATAGTTGGGGTAAACTAAGGTAGGGCTAGGAAATAACTGTGCTATTGTTGCAGTAGGAACTGTGCAATATGGGACAGCGATTTAAGTCCTCATTTCACCTCTCGAGGGATGCACACTGCGCTATTCTTTAGTTTGTCAGCACAAAATTATGCATTATAGCAATTGCAGGCTGGCTTTGGGTTTAACTAGTGAAGTTCTTACAAACAGCCCCTAAATTAAATGCATGGAGGGGAGCTCATTGTATTTTTGTTACAGAGATAACATGTCATTACACACAAATGGCACAACATGGTTCCTCGTAGCAAGCTGGCCTGATAGTACCCCCTTTCACCAAAATAAGGCACCTTGGAAGATGAATAAAAATGCACAACATGAGCATTTATTTTGTTGAAAGAGAAGAATTGGAGGCAGGGGACCCTGCTATCGGGTCTAACATGCTCTAGCTTAATCCTTCCTTCCCACTTTTTCATCAGATCCCTTAATCCCCTCTATCTCCAGCAGCCAACCTTGCTTCCTCTTGATCTCCTTTATTACATCTCAGATACTTTCCCTGTTGTTGCAAATGTTTATTACCCTTTGACTGAAGCAGATCTGCCTGAGTTCCCTGCTTCATGCTGAGTTTCTAATTTGTGTCCCTAGTGGTTCAGTTCCTTCACCCCAGTGAACAACTTAGCCGAGTAGTTTTATAAATAGTCATTTCTAAAAGAATCAGAGAGAAGGGTGGTGGGGGGAATAACCACATTGAAGGTTCCTCTGCAGAAGTTTTTAAACTCCTTCAGAATGTTGACTCTTCAGTCTCAGGAAGGATGGATGTCTGGGTGGTAAGGCACTGAACTGGGACCCTGGTTCAAGTCTTAGCTCTGCCACAAACTTCCTGTGTGACCTTGGATAAATCACTTAACGTCTCTCTGCCTCAGCTCCCCATCTGTTCTCTCCTTTTCCCCACCATCTGTCTTGTCTATTTATATTGTAAGCTGTGTTGGGAGCAGGGACCATCTATCAGTATCTGTGTGTAGTTCAGCATCCACTACAAGGGGGGCCCTGCTGCTGGTCAGGGTCTCTACCAGCTACTGGAATACAAATAATATTAAAGACTTATCTTTACTGCCCTAGTTGCAATGCAGTAACATTCTTCTTTTGGGACAGCAACCAGCCCTAGGGCTGGTCTACACTGCTGCTTTAAGTCGATGTAACTTACGTCACTCAGGGGTGTGAAAATGACACCCCCGCATGATGCAAGTTACATAGACTTAAAGTGGTGTCCACACCGTGCTACGTCGGTGGGACAGTGCCCTCCTGTCAATGTAGCGCATCTTCACCAGACACACAACATCGGCACCGATGTAGCACGGTAGTGAAGACAAGCCGTTAGCACCCTGCTAGGGAAGTTAAAAGGATGGTGGTACTTCCAGAGAACTCATTGCTTCCAAGCCTTCTCCTCTAGATTGAGGTAAGATTATGAAGTCAGCTTCTGACTAAAGTGGTCAGTTCATTGTGTTCCCGGTCATACAGAGGGGACAGGACACAATTCTACAGAATACAAAAGTCACTCTTTATTGTGGCTATAGGACACAGATGGACCCCATAGTTCTGTCTGTCTCAAGACTCAAACACTATTACTCCAAATGTAACCCTGGAAATCTTATTTCCAATAACCTCCCACAAAGAATTTATGTGTAGTGGGTGAGAACATAGGATATTCCCTTCCCGAACTTTTCCCAGTTGTAATCTTTTTCCTACTTGTACAGAACCCATTCCTGGCCATCTTTGTGTGCTGCTTGTAAGCCAGTTTTCTATCCAACTCCAGTTTTATGCCTTTTCAATGATTCTGGGCCAGATCACACTCTGCAAAACAGAGTGCATTGGTGGGAGAGGGCATCATGTAACCAGTTACATCTCCTTATTTTCTGCCCAGTCCTGACTCCCAGTCCAGTGCTCTACCCACTGCAACAAACTGCCTAGCAACAAATGAAAGAGAAAATAGTACTAAGTTGGAGCACTAACCTGCAAACACACTCACTACTGTATGCAGTGCTTACTACTGTAGGTAGGCTCACTCAGGGCCGGCTCTAGCTTTTTTGCCGCCCCAAGCAAAAAAAAAACCCTCCAAAACCCAAAAAAATAAACAAACAGGGCGGCCGGGCGGCCGAAACAAACAAACAAACAAACAAAAAAAACAACAGGGCGGCCGGGCTGCCGAAGCAAAAAAAACAAACCCGCAGCCGCAGGAAGCACATGGAGGGCGGTCAAGGTGGCTTGCAGGGGGGTGAAGGGCGGCGCCCACCCGCTCCCTCCGCCTGTGGGCAGCCAGGCGCTGCAGCCTGCTCGCAGCCGGGCGAGAGGGGCTCCCCCCTCCGGCCTTGGGGTGTCTCTCCCGGCCGGGCAGGCGGAGCCCCCGGGGGCTGCAGGAGGTTTTTATTTCTGGGGAATTCAGCCAAACAGCAATTTCTACCTACTATGGTCTCCCTGAGCCTACTCACAGTAATAGGTAGAGCTGCTCAAAATTTTTTTTGATTAAACTTTATGCCCAAAAATACCATTTTACTGAAATCAAAACTTTCAGTGGGAACGTGTTGTTTTTGAGGAAATTTTCTTTGGAAAAAATTGAAATTAAGCATTTTAAATTTTAAAAAATTCCATTATAAATATAAAGTGAAAAGTTGGAGTCAGATGTTTTGATTTGGTCAAAATAGAATGATGTTCCACAATCAAAGCGCAGTTTTTGAAAATTCCATATTGCAGAAAATTTTGTTTTTATATCAATTTGGAATGAAAGCAAATGCTGAAATCACAAATATTTTTGCAGAAGGAGAGTTCTGTTTTTCAACCAGCTCTTCTATTGGCACTATGCCTTGTGGTGGTCCTTGCGAGATCAGTCCCATAATTCAGTTTGGCCTTCCCAGAGCAGTGACATGGAGAGGTTATCTGGGGGCTGCACTTTGGGATTCCACAGACTGGCACCTTTGATTACTGACAAGCACCTTCCTAGTACACCTCTACCTCGTTATAACACTGTCCTCGGGAGCCAAAAAATCTTACCGCGTTATAGGTGAAACCGCGTTATATTGAACTTGCTTTGATCCACCGGAGTGCACAGCCCCGCCCCCCCGGAGCACTGCTTTACTGCGTGATATCCGAATTCGTGTAATATCGGGTCACGTTATATCGAGGTAGCGGTGTATATCCAGGAGATTTAGAGCAACAGGTTCCCCCCTTCCCCAGTTTAATCTTTTATTTCAATCCAAATAAGTCTATGTTGCCTCAGTCAATATGCAGAGAAAGGAATACACAAATCATGGCTGCTAATAAGGCAGTTTCTGGATGCAAAAGCAGACTTAGGAAATCTGAGAGCTCTGCAGAAGAACAGCTTTTCTCTTATTAAGATGATGCATCAGTACACATTTGTTCCAGTCATACAGTTTAAAATGAACAAATTATAGTTACCAGCACAGTGACCTGTTGAACGGCTTTATGACATTGCTTTTATGGCTGTCCAGTTTCTTCACTGTCAATAACTTTCCATTGCTTACTCCAAAGCGACTTCTGCTACTGAAAATGGGGTTGAAGGCATTTGTAAGAACACTTCTCTTCATACAGTCTGCTTATGTCTTAAGCCGTGACTACACTGCAAAACATACCCATTGCCAGACACACAGCGAATCTGTTTCTGTATTGCCCTGCTTCTTGTGCAGTCATTTACACCAGTGCAAAGTGGGTGTAAAACACTACCAGTTCAGAATGGGGCAACAGAGCACTATCTGGACAAGTAAATGGCTTCCATATTTGATCCCTGCTTAGTGGCACACAGAAAGGACACCAGATAGACTCTTAAGTAGTGACTGGTGTATTATGGGACAGTAGTGGGAGGTAGAAAGGATAGGCCAGGGTTAGGACGCTAACTTGGAACATGGTGTGAAAGTAGAATGAATTATATTGTAAAAATAGAATGGATTAAAGAAATGCTGTATGTTCCTTTAAGCAGGAATGAGGAATGTTGAAATATAGTTGTCAGGAAGAGAAACATTAAGATATAGAACAATGACTCGCACCTAAGCTAATGGTGGGACATTAGCAGAAGATTGCTAAGAGTTAATAAGGAAATAAGATGTGTGTCTGGCCCCAGGAAAACTTATCAGCTTTGCTTCCTTTGTTTTCTTGTTAAGTTCACCCCCCTTTTTATCTGTATAAATAAGACAGTCTGAGTCTTATATGGTGCTCACATTATCTGAATGTATTAGCACAGCGCTGCGTTAATAAAACAGAGTGGTCTATAACTAAAAACTGTGAGTCTTGATTCTAACTTTGACA
>QXTE01000377.1:360421-376108 GCA_003942145.1 Platysternon megacephalum
GTGTGAAAGTAGAATGAATTATATTGTAAAAATAGAATGGATTAAAGAAATGCTGTATGTTCCTTTAAGCAGGAATGAGGAATGTTGAAATATAGTTGTCAGGAAGAGAAACATTAAGATATAGAACAATGACTCGCACCTAAGCTAATGGTGGGACATTAGCAGAAGATTGCTAAGAGTTAATAAGGAAATAAGATGTGTGTCTGGCCCCAGGAAAACTTATCAGCTTTGCTTCCTTTGTTTTCTTGTTAAGTTCACCCCCCGTTTTATCTGTATAAATAAGACAGTCTGAGTCTTATATGGTGCTCACATTATCTGAATGTATTAGCACAGCGCTGCGTTAATAAAACAGAGTGGTCTATAACTAAAAACTGTGAGTCTTGATTCTAACTTGGAACATGGGAAACCTGACTTCACAGTTGTGCTTTCCCATAGTCTCTCCATGTGACCTTGAGCAAGTCACTTAGGCCCAGGTCCACAAAGGGTACGTCTACACAACTAGACCCCCATGGCTGGCTCATGCCAGCCGACGGGCTCACAGGGCAGTTTCATGGCTAGACTTCTGGGCTCAGGCTGGAGCCTGGGCTCTAGGACCCTGTGAGGGTCCCAGAGGTCAGGCTGCAGCCAAAGCCTGAAAGTCTACACAGCCATTAAACAGCACCGCAGCCTGAACCCAAGTCGGCTGGCATGGGCCAGCTGCAGGTGTTTAGTTGCTGCGTAGACATACCCAAAGGGACCTAGGCAGGTTATAGATATGCTAGGGGAAACGAACATTATGTCATATTTCACTAGGGTCATCAAGTCTTTATAGAAGAAGGCTGCTTGTCTTTCTCTGCACCCCTTCTTTGCAACTAGTTAATGAAAAGTGTTATATAAGAGCTAAGTATTTTCTACGGGCTAGAAAGCCTCTCAACTGAGAAGAAAAACAGTAGAACTGGGTTTTACTCATCGCCATGTGTAGTGATTTCTTGGCTATATGGCTCTCCACAAGCCAGTTCCTTTGCATGCTTGTGTGTTTGCCCCTAGCTTATGTAAACTGTGGGGCTCTGACTGGAGGGGATTGCTCTATAATGTGTTTCCAAGGCAGGAAATAATTTCACACCTTTTCCTAAGGACTGTTCAGCTGCAGGTGGTGTGTGTTACAGCTCAAGGGAGTGCTGATTAGAGCTCATTATAATTTGATTGACCTGTGTTGGACATAATTGCCTAACAGAAGTCACGCTGTCCTTTTGGGCTGGAGATTTTGTTTCTGTATGTTTCAGATTCAGTCACCATTGCAGGGATAAATATGAAGTGATCTTTCAGATACACACTCATTGTATCTCCAAATCACTCCTTCTGGCAGGATTGCTCTGTCATAGACGTGTTACAGTGCAAATGCTAGAGTGAAATTAGTAAAGAGCGGACTTATAGAGAAAGCCAAGCCAGGAATAATAGCAACTCATACTGCAGAACAATNAGCTCTTCCTCTCATTTCTTTTCTCCTTTGTCTATTTCTCTCTCCTTCGATTACTATTTTATCAGAAACGGTAGGAGATTTAACTCTGCTCAAGGACACAGTTTATGCAAAAGGTGCAATACAACCATTAAGCTTCATATGGTGTGGTTTCTGCTTTAAAAAACACCCCAAACCCTACAATCTTGAGTTGCTGAATAAGACTATTTTCCCCTGTGTGCCTTACTGCAATGCATATCCTGTACTGTGCCATTGGTCACAGCCTTGAGACAAGGCACAAAGGGAACTCAAATAAATGAACAATGCAGCAGCAGAGACAAAAGGCATAATAGCAAGAGGAAGTTATTTTTTTTTAAAAAAGAAACAAGCAAAACTTCCTGCAACGTTTAAAGTAGTGCCATGTAAATAAAAAACACAATACAAAATGATTAATGAGTTCTACAGATCTGGGCTGGCAAAAGCCCTATGGGGATTCCAGTCAAGATAATATAGTGACTTGACTTTAAGCAAATGCAGAGCTGGGAATTAAAGGGAAATCACGGTAGAGTCTGTTTGTTTAGTAACTCTAATCCCAAAGGATCCCATGGGATTTTATAGGATGTATATATAGAGGACTTGTTTGTCCCCTACAGAAGAGAAGTGAAGCCATCTCTGTAGTGGAACACGGCTGTAGCTTAACGGTGCACAGTAACCTCATGTAGCAATTTAAGGGTAGGTCTATACTACAAATAAACCATGGGGCCTTAATGCTGGTTGGCTAACGAGTTAGCTAAATTTAGCTTACAGTAGCAGTGAAGATCTGGCAACTCAGCTTTCAACTTGGGTTAGCTGCTCAACTGCAATCCCAGACTCCCTGCTCACCCATGGCTGAGTTGCTGTCTCTTCACTGCTGTTTTAACCTGGGTTAAGACCTCACTTTTTTCAAGTACAGAGATACCTAAAGAGAGGAGATAAAGACTAGAGCAGCTCCAGTTCTTTTTTAGCTTAACTGACAGTTGTCTTAAAGAAACACAGCATGATATTTTAATATTTTGACAGCTAACTAATGAGATACTAAAGAGGAAGAAAGGCAAGACAAACATCTCCCACATCCACATTAGTGCAGAGGAGATACCTCCTTTTGGGAGCACTGTGACTTTTGTAGTGCACCCTCCCTCCCTTGTCTGCACCAGGTAGGGTGACCAGATGTCCTGATAAAATTGGGACTGTCCCGATATTTAACCCTTTGTCCCGCATCCTGATCAATGTACGATCGGGACGCCATTTGTCCCGATATTCAGGTAAGGAGGCAAGTGGGAGGGAGGCGCTGACTCCGTGGGTGCTCCAGGGTTGGAGCACCCATGGGGAAAAATTGCAGCCAAGCTCCCCCTCCTTGCCTCCTTCTTCTCCCCTTCCCCCAGCACACCACGTCCCCGCTCCTCCCCCCCAGCGCTTCCTGCTGCCTAACAGCTGTTTGGCGGCGCTTAGTGCTTTCCAGGAGGGAGGGGGGAGGAGCGGGGATGCGGCACGCTTGGGGAGGAGGTGGAGAAGAGGCAGGGCAGGGGCGGGGACTTGGGGGAAGGGGGTGGAATGGGGGCGGAGCGAGGGTGGATGCTTGGGTGGGAAGAGGCGGGGGGTGGGCGAGCACCCACCCGGCAGAGGGGAAGTCGGTGACGTAGAGGTGAGTGGCGGGCGGTGGGATGAAGAGGTGAGTGGCAGGTGGGGAGAGTGAAGAGGCAGTCGAGCGGCGGGCGGCCAGGGGGGTGGTGAGGAGGCGAGCGGTGGGTGGGGGACTGAGGAGGGATGCAGCAAGCCAGTGGCAGGCTGGGGGATGAGGAAGGGCGCGGTGGGGGGGGGGCGAGCGGGGAGGGGGCAGGACCTGGGGCAGAGTGGGGGCGGAGTCTGGAAGGAGAGGGGGTCGACTGTGGGTGGGGCTGACAGCACCCAAATGTGTCCCGATATTTTAGTGTTGTGATCTGGTCACCCTAGCACCAGGTGAGCTTGGGGAAGAAAGCGACAAATTCCGGGAGGAGCCAACCCCAGGGCTCAATGAAATTAAGGCCTGCAGGAACAGGCACCAAAGCAGCCTTAGCAGAGACCAGCCAACACTGAGGATGTTTTCAGAGTATTAACTCCAGACATTCTGGCCCAGATCCAGAAAGGTGCTTCAAAATCTAGTTTTAGGCACCTAAATCCTAGTTTTAGGTACCACTGCGATCCACAAAACCCTCACTCAGCTGCAATATAACCCAGCAGGTGCCTAAACTCACTTGGTAAAAGTGTAAAAGTTCCCTAAGCACCTAAGTTTCTGCCTCTGTGCATACGGACAATGAGTCATTTTAAGTGTCAGGATGCCCATGTCCTGCCTAAGCCCCAGAGTGATCCATAAACCAGGAACAAATACTTTCCTACCCCACCACCTATGGGGTCTGATCTGTAGGCGTGGTCTTCATGGATTTAGGCCTCTGCCCTGTGCTGATTGGCTGTTTGCTCCAGCTCCCCTTGTAATCTCTTCACCCCAGCCTCACCCCACACCTGCTGCTTGTACCTTCCTCCCCTCCTCTATCCCCCTTCATTGTTGTCCTCTCTCCATTCCCCTTTTCTATACAAATAGCTAATCACGCCTAACTAAACCCATCCAAAAAATATTTAAAAAAAACCCCAACATGGCACTAATGTGCCATTTGCTGTCATCACACTGATTCTGCTCATATGCGCTACCTCTTTTCCCTACCCTGGGTCTTCCTTGTCTGTTCAGATTGCAAACTCCTCAGGGCAGGGATCTGTACTACTCTGTTTGTACAGTTCCTAGCACAAAAGGGCCTCCATCTCACTGGGTCCCTAGGCACAACAACAAAATAAGCAAGTTTCCACATGGTTGTGATCATTCACATTATACAACACACCCAATGGGTAATAATGCTGAATGTATTCATTGGCAAACACACGCTCGCCTCTGCACGTTTTCCATTAGGGGATGGGGGAAACTTGTGGTTCCTGGTCACTCCATTGCTAGCCCTTCACATGGCAAAACAAACCCTGGAAGAGCAGGCAATTAGCAGCCATATTAAGGAAGTAAGTGAGAGAGGGCTGTGTTAATTCATTACCCTATAAAATGTAAACACATTTTTGCGAGGTAGGATGTTTTTGTAGGATCACTCTCCCCATAGGCGCCAACTTTCTCCGGCGCCCCCGGGTTCCCGTGCCCTCCCGCCCCGACTCCACCCTTTCCTCGCCCCTGGCCCCGCCCTAACTCCACCCCTTCCCTGCCCCTATTGGATCCTTTCCCCAAATCCCCGCCCCGGCCCCGCCTCTTCCCCCAGTGCATCGCGTTCCCCCTCCTCTCCCCTCCCTCCCTGCCCCGCGAATCAGCTGTTTAGCAGCGCAAGCACTGGGAGGGAGGAGAAGCAGGACGCGGCTGTGTGCTCGCGGAGGTGAGCTGAAGCAGGGAGCTGCCAGTGGGTGCCGAGCACCCACCAATTTTTTTCTGTGGGTGCTCCAGCCCCGGAGCACCCACGGAGTCGGCACCTATGACTCTCCCTATCCCTAATGCATTACTCCCTTCCTCTCTCTGGGCAGCTACTAATTAGCTGCTAAGTCTTGTCTTATCTCACCTTCTCATTTGCTTTTCATTTTTAAAATGCACTAGGGCCCAAAGTTGCAAGAGAGCTACAATGGAAGGGGCCACATTTCCACTCCCCCTTACTATCAAAATAAGTGGCCTGATTGATAAAGGAGATCAGCCTTTTGGGTGCTGAGCTGTTTGGAAAAGCAGACCATAAGTGTCACAACAGGTGCTGCTGAGGACTTACATCTGGCCTCATTTGTAGGTGATGAATGCTTGAAAATCTGACCCATGTATGGGTCATCTATTCCTTCCACATTAGCTACATTGGGCACCTGGGAAATAGCAACCAAGCACTCACTGTCTAGGCATGAGATTCTAGGAGGAACAAGGGCTGTCTTTTCAAAGCGTAGGTTAGGTAAGCAGTCAGCAGCAGTAAGGACTGGGAGTGACTCTTGCTTATTATCTGATAAGATTTCCACTTAAGACAATAATAATAGTGATCATAATGGTAATTATTTGCACGTACACCCAAAGATCTCTGCAAGCACTTTACACGCATTATTTTGTGAAGCTTTGCAGCACTTCCTGGCATCTCTGTTTTACAGCCAAAGAAACAGAGGCACAGAGCAGGTATGGTCCAGATCAACAAAGGTACTTAGGTATCTAAACCTCAGTTTTAGGTTCCACTGCAACTCCCAGTCAGCTGACACTTACAGGGTTAAGTGCCTAAACTCACTTGGGGCCTAAATTTCTGCTGTAGAAGTTCCCTTTGTACTCATGTCTCTGGGCATGTGCACTATTGCCTTAGTCTAGTCACCAGGATGCCGGTACCATCCAATCCATGAACCAGGGGAAGGTAGGTGGGCAAACGCCTCTCTTTCCTACAGGGCCTCAATCTGGTAGGCATGCTGACCCTGTTAGGCCCCATTTGAACTCCATGGCGTGGTGCTGGACACTTTATGATCTTCAGCCCAGTGGTTAAAGCATTCTGCTGGGATATCAGCGATCCAGGTTCAGTTCCCTCCAGGAGGGGAAGGAAGGATTTCAGCAGAGGTCTCCCACTTCTCAGGAGTGAGCTTTAACCACTGAGCTATGCTGATTACTTAACTAGTCATTAGGCCCGAGAAGGTGAGGAAGCATGACTATAACCTGGAGGTTAGGGCTACCCCACCTCCAGGAGGTAGGAGACCCGGGGTCCAGTCCCCCTACTCCTTTGCTTATTTATTCACAATGGAACAGCTTCAACAGGAGAGACTGAGGGAACCTTACATCAGAATATCCCAGCGCTCACTGGTTAGAGCTCTCGCCTGAGAGTGGGAGACCCCTGTGCAAATTCTTTCTCCCACCAGGCAGAGGTGGTGGAATTGTACCTGTCTCCTACATCCCAGCTGAGTGCTCCATCCACAGAGCTAAGAGTTATAACATGGGCACCACCACCGCCGGCTGCTGCTGTTTTGTGTGGAGTCAGGCAGGCTCCTATCATTCCCTCAAGAAATGATTTAGGCACCTCACTCCAGGGAGCAGGTTCCTGGTTCTGGAATGCAAGCAGAGATAGATACTTAAGTCTAGGGTGGCCATATTTCCCAAAGGGAAAAACGAGACAGCATGCAGGGCTGGAGCCCCAGCTGCTCTCCTCCCCCCCCCCCCCAGCTGCTCACCTGAGGCACCCCCCCACCCCCAGATTGTCACTTGTCACTCGAACCCTGTTGGACCCTTGCTCAAGGCTGTCACTGGTCACTCAAACCCTGCCAGCCCCCTGCTTGAGGCTGTGGCTGGAACCCTGCCTGCCCCCACACACTGGAACCCTTCCTCCCTCCCCCTCCAGCCCAGCCTCCCCCCTGCACGGGGCTGGCATCTCCGCTTGCCCCCCACATGTTCCTCAGTGCCGCACCCCACCTTTTTGACAAAAGTGGGTATTTGTCCCGTTTTCTCTTGCCAACTTGATCAGGGACAAATGCCTACTTTTGTCAAAAAAGTCAGGACGGCTGGGACAAGGCTTAAAAAAGGGACTGTCCCGGCAAAAACGGGATGTATGGTTATCCTACCTAAGTCTGGTCTGCAGGGAGACACCTATCTCCAGCAAGGGGTGGGGCTTAGTAGACCCCTCATCACCAGCATCTCCTAGAGCAGTGGTTCTCAAACTAGGGCTGCCGCTTGTGTAGGGAAAGCTCCTGGCGGGCCAGGACAGTTTGTTTATTTGTTGCGTCCACAGGTTTGGCCGATTGCGGCTCCCACTGGCCGCGGTTTGCTGCTCCAGGCCAATGTGGGCTGCAGGAAGCGGCGTGGGCCGAGGGACATGCTGGCCACCCTTCCTGCAGCCCCCATTGGCCTGGAGCAGCGAACCGCGGTCAGTGGGAGCTGCAGTCGGCCGAACTTGCGGATGGGGCAGGTAAGCAATCCGGCCCCGCCCGCCAGGGGCTTTCCCTGAACAAGCAGCTGCCCTAGTTTGAGAACCACTGTCCTAGAGCATGCTGGCTTTTGCAGATAAAGGTGCCTAAGAACACCCTCTCCCCATTCATTGTACAGGAAGCTTCGGCACCTAACTCAGGCTTTGTTCCTGGTAGTTTTCTGGGCACCTAAAAATTAGGCATTGCGATGCTCAGTGTCAGTGGCCAAGTCCCATTGTAGATCTGGGCCTAAGTGACTTGCTGAAGGTCACAGAACAAGTCACCAGCAGAAATAGAAAGAGAATCTGAGGGCTGGTCTACACTTAAGTTGCTACAGTGTGCCACTGTAGCACTTCAGTATAGACACAACCTAGGCTGACAGGAGAGATTCTCCCATTGATTTAGGGTAATCCACCACCCCGAGATGCAACTTCCTCACATAGATGATGCATAGAGAAGGCCTGGAGGGATTTGTATTGTAATTTTTTTGTATTAGAAAAAAAAAAGTCAGATCTTGTCTATCCTGGAAGACTGTGGACCACTGGAGAACAGGTGGATTATGACAGCAAAGATATCAAGAAAGTAAGAACTGATTGAGATGGAAATTGATTTAAACAGGTTAAATCACTTTTAAATAAATATTCTATACTCCTTTCCTTTCAATTTAGTGATACAAAACCTCTCAATAGATATTGGTGAGACAGCATTACTAACCTCAAGAATTCAAAAGTCATGCATCAGCCTCTTCAAAAATCATGACTGGCTTTAAACCCCCACAATTTAGGAAAGTAATATAGTTTGTGTTCTTGTTTCTTTGCTTGCTGGTTTTTGAGCTTTTACAGTTCATGAGGATCAAAGGTTTTTTGTTTTCTTTTTTAAATAAATGAAAGCTTAGTCTTATAGTTACATGCTTTAAGAAAAACACCAAGGGTGAAATCCTGGCTTCACTGGGGTTTTGCTATTGATTTTAATGGTGCCAGGATTTCACTCCAAATACTGTGAGAGTTGGCAATACTGTGATACACCCTCCCCCCACTCCCACAGCAAATCATCCAGCAAAACCAGGTGTGGCAAGGCACCTCCTTTACCTTGCCAGGCTCAGCATTTCCCCCTCAGACAGCAGGGGCCTGGAGCAAGTCACTCCCACTCCACAGCAGGGGCGGCAGGTTTGTATAATTTTTGGTGGTGCCCAGAACGGGTCCAAGTCCTGCCCCCGCCTAAGGCTCTGGGAGGAAGTTTGGGTGCTGGGTGCAGGCTCTGGGCTGGGGCAGGGGTGCAGGAGGGTGTGTGCGCTCTGGGAGGGAGTTGGGGTGCAGGCTCTGGGCTGGGGCAGGGGTGCAGGAGGGGGTGTGGGCTCTGGGAGGCAGTTGGGGTGCAGGCTCTGGGCTGGGGCAGGGGGTTGGGGTGCAGGAAAAGGTCAGGGGGTCAGCACTTACCTCAGGCAGCTCCCCAAAACGACCCACACACCCCTCTGGCAGCGGATCCTAGGCAGGGAGGCCGGGGGTCTCCAAGCACTGCTGTCTATAGGCACCGCCCCCACAGCTCCCATTGGCCGCAGTTCCAATGGCATTGTCGGTGCTCAGGACAGGGCAGCGCACAGAGACTCGCCCCCCCCAGCATGTGCTGGCTGCTTCCGGGAGTGGCGTGCTGCGCTGAGCGAGGGCGGGCAGGAAGCCGCCTTAGCCCCACTGTGCTGCTGCTGCTGGTGGTGGCAGGTGGGGCCGGGAGACGCTTCGGGGGAGATGTGCAGGGGCGGCAGGAGGGGCCAGGGGAGAGATTGGGCCCTGAACATTGGTGGAGATGGGCCTGAATATTTCTGGAGCATGGGCACCTCCTTCCCCCCCAGGTAGCCCTTAATTGGACTCAGGTGTCCCTAGCTGACCTGAGGTAACCTCTTTTCAGATCATGGGGAAAGGGGCCTTTAGAATTCTAGGGCTAATCTACGGGCCTTCCACCTTCGTTTGACACTTTGACCTCACTCCCGTCCCTGTTATCTCATTAGTTGTCCCCCAGAATCATTTGGCTTCCAGGTCCTGTGGATCCTCCCCTTAGGCTGGGGGGAGGTCCTTTAGCAGTGGGCAGGCTTCCGCCCGCCCACTTCCTGGATCCCAATAGGACCACTCTCTGGTAGCGCTCCAGTTGGACTTTGTCACACAGGAAAAATCGAATTGACATCACTGATATTTCTAAGGTAACAAAAATACCTTTTCTAAAAATCCGACAAGCCGGGCATGCTTTCTTCATACATTATAAGAAAGCAAAAGAGAACATGAAGCCAGGATTTTTTTCCTCTTTGCAAGTCACCTTCAATAGCAAGGCCTGACAAGTCAGTAAATAACACTAAGTACATCCATTATATAGTTAAAATGCCTCCTTGGTTTACTGATCATAATCCTAGAGTTGGCTTAGCTTCCACACTTTATCTCAATACAGCCTTGCTAAGCCTAGGTTCCTTTAACCCTAAGAGTACACAGGGGGCTGTAACTCCAGTCAGTGTCTTGAGTATGCTGATGTCCTGTTCCCAAGACAAATGGCCCAGACCTCCTTCCACCCACCTCCATCATTGTCTCACCTTCCATCTGCCGGTTGTCTCCTGCTACAGTTCTCAAACTGCCCAGCTTCCCTCTTTTCCAGATGGAACCTTAACACGCCAGGCCCCGCAGAGGAGCCCAAATGACCCTGTCCCCAAGCCCTCATGACACACTGGGCCAGATTCAATCCTGCACTATGGCTAGAGACCTGGGGGAGCCTGCTTACTTTTCTTCTATTCTACTGCTGCTGCTGAGGGACAAGGCACTACCCTAATTTATGCCTGACACTGCCATACTGAGAAATCACTGAGGCCCTAGTCCGCTCTGGCAACACCCACACATTTCCCTCCTTTTGCCCACCCTACCCCAGAATAATTCCTGCACTAGAACTAGGGTGACCAAATGTCCCTATTTTATAGGGACAGTCCCGATATTTGGGGCATTTTCTTCTATAGGCGGAGGTGAAAGTAAGCCAGTACAGTCCGGCACGCCGTACCGGCAAGAGCCAGTACGCCGTGCCGAACTGGACTGGCTTCTGCAGCGGTGATTTAAAGGCTGCGGGGAGCCCCGGGCCCTTTAAAGCGCCGCTGGAGCTCCGGCAGCTGGGCTCGGGCGGGGATTTAAACAGCCTGGTGCTCCTGCTACTGTGGGGAGCCCCGGGCCCTTTAAATCCCTGCCGGAGCTCTGGCAGCCGGGCTTGGGCGGGGATTTAAAGGACCCGGTGCTCTGCGGCGGCCAGAGCCCCGGCCCTTTAATTCGCCCCTGAGCCCCGGGGCTCCCAGCCGCCTCTGCAGCTGGTAGCTCCGGGGTGATTTAAAGGCCCTGGGGCTCCCAGCCACAGCCGGAGCCCCAGGGCCTTTAAATCTTGAAAGGCCCCGCCTCTTCCGGTTGAGGCCACACCCCCGCTCAGGACTCCTGCGTACCGGTAAGTCCTTTAAGTTACTTTCACCCCTGTCTATAGGGGCCTATTTTCCCCTACCCCCTGTCCCAATTTTTCACACTTGCTATCTGGTCACCCTAACTGGAGCACCCAGAGAAAGCCAGCTTTGCACTGGAAGGAATTCATTATGGAGAGCTTTTGCGGTCAATTTGTGACAGCTATGCTGAATGCAACGTGGGTGAATTCCCCTTTCTGATTCTAAGTTTCAGCCCCAAGGATACTCTCAGAATCAGGCCTGATTCAAAATTTGGTGGCCAGAGGTCAGAGTAACTGCACTAATGCTGACCCCCTAGGTGTAGACAAAGATATGCAGGGATTTGCACTGACTGAGCTAATAAGTTTACCCCCTGCTGGCAATCAGTGCAAACCCTGGCTTGCCCTTTTCTACACTTAGTGCTTCATGGTAGAAAATGTGCTAACATGTTTTTAACTAAATGTGATGTAAAATATGACTTAGCATCTTTTGTAGACAGGAGCAAAGTGTATTTAACAATGTCCCATTTAACACATTTTTCAACACAACTGTCCTTTCCTGTCCTGAAGGCAACATTGTGTTAGTTTCTAACAAGATGCATTTTCTGAGTGTAGTAATGCTGTGAGAGTCACCAGCGGCACAGCTACACCAGTTGCGGTATTGGAGCTATCCCTGACTGTAGACAACGTCTAACATCATCTCAGAGGTGAATACTCCTTTCCCCTGGCTGCCATGGTGTGTGAGGTCAGCCCCAGTTCCATTACCCCAAATAACCTAGCTCAGGGCTCCCTGCAGGTTGGCCCTGACTTCTGGCATTTAACACAGCACAAACCTGAAATCTCATGTCAGTAGAAAGTCACTCTGCAGTTCAAACGCACAATGGGCTCCTACTGGGGCTGATTATTAATTTGTTGATTGACAAAAAGAATTGACAGGGATGTAGAGGAGAGAAGGAATACAGGGAGCACTTTATTTTAAAGGGTTTAAAAAAAAGAGAGAGAGAGAATCCAGCAACTTCCAGTAGGAATTCTTCACAAAAGAGGCTCTGTGCACACTGGCTCTTTAATGCCAACATTTAGTCTCATTATTGCAGATGCTTAAACAGTCATGTCTTAGGCTGCCTTTGTTTTATAGCAAAACTGATCACTAAAGATAACAAAATAGAACAGTATCAGCAATTATGCAAAGGAAATTACAGAAGCAAGCAATTAATAGAATTACAGACATAATATAAAATGATTGGAGGAAAAGAAAATGCTCAATAATGTAGAACAAGTATATTATATTACACATGAAATGTTAAAAGAACATTATTAAGGTTGCAAAGTCAAGTACTCAACAGTTAGGAAATGCCAGAATTAAGGTTGCTTGTGCAATCTGAATTTGTCCCCTTGAGCATATACTTTATGATACAGACTTTAATTGCATGATCACGTATTGTTTTTTCAAACAACACTCCTGCCTCATTCTGTGCACAGGATGGATGGCGCTCACCGACTGGGTAGCTATTCAATATTATTTCTTATCCTCATCATTCAGTGTATGGCTCCAGGCCTTATTTACTGCACACCATCCAAACCCTGCTCTGAATACATCATTATTAATTACCTTGTGGGTGTTTCAGCACAGTATCTTAGTTTTATCTTCACAACCTCCCTGTGAGGTGAGGTGGTATTATTATCTCCATTTTACACATGTGGAACTGAGAGAGAGATTAAGGCCAAAACTGTCAAAAGTATCAAATAATTTTGGGTGCCCAATTTGAAATACTTAGCCCCTTATTTTTCAGAGTACTTAACATTATATAGCACCTTATGGGCATATCTACAATGTGACAAAAGACCCACGGCAAGGCCCTGGCTGGCCTGGGTCAGCTGACTCAGACTTGCAGGGCTGTGGGGCTCTAAAATTGTTGTGTAGACGCTCAGGCTAGCACCAGGACTCTGAGACCCCGCAAAGTGGGAGGGTCTCAGAGCCTGAACTCTGGCCCGAGCCCAGATGACTACAATGCAAGTTTTAGCCTTGTAGCCTGAGCCGTGCAAGCCCGTGTCAGCTGACTTTGGCTCTGAGACTCAGTGCTATGGGTTTTTTATCGCAATGTAGACATACCCTGTATGTCCAGAGCACAGCTCCAACAGCCTTCAGCTGTGGCGGTGAAGAGCCTAGCAGTCCTACAGCTCAGACACCAGAGTCTCATGTCATGTTGGGTACCCAGAAAATGAGGAATGCACAGTGGTCACCTGTGAAAAGTTTGGTTAACATGACTTTCCCAGTATCACACCTGTAATGATTACACACAAATTGGGGGTGAATGTCTTTCCTTAAAGGCTCAAAAATTAGAAGGCAGATGTAAAACAATGTGACTTGAATGTTGAAAAACCAAGGAGTCAGAAATCAGGAACTACAGATTTAAGGTTGAAAGCTCAATTTTAACTCTGCCCCCCTTGTGCTCATGCTTTAAAATAAGGCCTCTCTTTATACCATTTGAAATGATCTATTACATAATGCAATTTATAATTCCCTGCAAAGGGGAATTTCTTAAAGACCCTTAAGCCGTGAGTTACAGCATCACATACGTACTTAGTGCTCAGCAATGGGAGAAATCTTCCTAGCTTCCATGTCTGACACTCTGGTGTGCCCCTGCATCTCACAGCTATGCCTCTCCAAAGGAGGGGAATAATCCGGATAGTTGGCCAACTCAGGGGAAGCCGTCTTCTTTCCTTTCAGAGCAGCTGGACAAAGGTCCCCAGGGGAGAATTGAGCCTGGAAGCACTTGAGATCACACCCTGACTTCCACCTTGAAGGTGGAACTGGTTTGGATTTGCCTCCCTGCCTCTCTTCCCCTTTGCTCCTCTTCAACTCAGTGCATCCAGCCAAGGCGCCCTTAGAGACAAAGAGCTAGCTGCTGCCCCCCGACTGTGACCTGGACATCACAGGGCAAGGTCCTTTGCAGTGCACAGTAGAGCCATGCCCCAGCCACTTGCTCAGAGTGACCGGGCACTGCTGTCTATTCTCCGTAAAGGGGGTACGCCCAGGTCCCCCCTGAATGTCGACCTGTTGGTACAGATTGGACAGCTGCTAAAAGGTGAACCCTGCTGTCAAAAGTCCCCACCGGTTACCCCTAGGAAATGGGAAGGGGTTAAGCCACAGACATTAGCCCTTGCCCCACTCTTCTGATCTGGAATCATTTTGATGTTAGATTTGAGAGAGTAAGGCTTGAGGGGGAGTTCAATGATTCTTATAGCCACTGGTTCCAGTAAGAATGTTGTTTTTCCAGCTCCCATTGAGTTCCCTCTCCCCGCTGGGATTTTCATGGCATTGTTCTGTCAAATGCTCCTGTGGACTTGTATTCTCCATGGGCCCGCCCATCCCTCCACTCCCACCTCCACCCCCATCTCCTGGGTCTTCGCCTGAGGGCTTTGTGAGGGCAGAATATAGCTTTTGTCAGGTGGAAGATACTCTCCTTTCATTCCCTGCTGGGGCGGGGGGCGGAATAAGGCAAATCATCCCAGCTGGCAGGTGAGGTGCAGCACAGTGGCAGACTCAGTCAAGCCCCAATCACACACCTGCAGCAAACTCCATAGTCCAAACTCTAGGCCTATGAATCCCCTGCTCCTTCTGCATGAATCCCTTCCAGTCAAACTCCCTGAGGCACTTAAAGCTCCTGTTCTCCCTTTGAAATGGATCAGATGGAAGATAGATGTTATCTTTATAAGCCTTTTTTATATTATCTCCAAACCATCTTTCCCAATCTGCTCCTCAGTACCCCCCAGGCAAACTATCAGTAAGGCTCCACCTTTATAGGCTAAATGCCCCTCCTCAGCAAGAAAAGATGCCAGATCCACACCATTGTCTCGTACAAGTCCAGGCCTCAGGTAGCACAACCTCATCGCTCCTGGGATCGCTTTCCTGGCCTCCCAGTGCATTGGAAAATAATTCCAGAATCCACATTTCCAGCGCCAGAAACATGTCAGGGTCCATGGGGCTCCAGCATTATGTTCCTTAGCGCTCAGCAGTGGGTCAAATCTTCATGGCCTCACGTATCTAGGGATTTTCCTTGGGCAGGGCCGGCTCCAGGCACCAGTGGAGCAAGCAGGTGCTTGGGGCGGCCAACGGAAAGGGGCGGCACATCCGGCTCTTCAGCGGCAAGTCGGTGGCGGGTCCCTCAGTCCCTCTCGGAGGGAAGGACCTGCCGCCGAATTGCTGCAGAAGAATGAAGAGGCGGCAGTAGAGCTGCCTCCGAAGTGCCGTCGATCGTGGCTTTTTTTTTTTTTTTCCCGCCGCTTGGGGCGGCAAAAACGCTGGAGCCGGCCCTGTCCTTCGGTTATCCCCCTGTTCACTTCCCAACTCCCCCCTTTCCTCCCCCACCCACACAAATTTGCTCACCACACAGTACTTATCTGTTCTTCCTTCCCACATTGCCTCTTGACTCTCCTCTTTATTGATTTTCTCTCTCTTTTCTGTCTCGCCCTCACTTTCCTCCGTGTGGCCCTTTGGCTAGGAGACGGTGCACTCAGCTGCTGTGCTGAAGTCTCTGGTCCCTTCTGGGATGGGAGGCCAAGCTTCATCTCTCACTCAGGTGCTGTGCTGGCCTCACATCACATCACATCACAACGCAGAGCTGAGATGCTGTCTTTGCTGTCTCCTTCCATTGTCACTGACCTGGGCAGGAGTTTTACTCCCTCGTGCTTGGATGTAGACTGACTGACTTTTCACAAATTCTTTTCTCACTCCTTTATATCTGGGTTCATTGTGTGCCTTGCATGTCCCACTTTCTTCTTCCAGTTTGTGACTCCAGATTCTGTAGTGTGTTCGACTTTCTTTTATTTTCTGTTGGACCCCTTGCAGTGAG
>QXTE01000377.1:376411-477345 GCA_003942145.1 Platysternon megacephalum
TACAAGTCCAGGCCTCAGGTAGCACAACCTCATCGCTCCTGGGATCGCTTTCCTGGCCTCCCAGTGCATTGGAAAATAATTCCAGAATCCACATTTCCAGCGCCAGAAACATGTCAGGGTCCATGGGGCTCCAGCATTATGTTCCTTAGCGCTCAGCAGTGGGTCAAATCTTCATGGCCTCACGTATCTAGGGATTTTCCTTGGGCAGGGCCGGCTCCAGGCACCAGTGGAGCAAGCAGGTGCTTGGGGCAGCCAACGGAAAGGGGCGGCACATCCGGCTCTTCAGCGGCAAGTCAGTGGCGGGTCCCTCAGTCCCTCTTGGAGGGAAGGACCTGCCGCCGAATTGCTGCAGAATAATGAAGCGGCGGCGGTAGAGCTGCCTCCGAAGTGCCGTCGATCGTGGCTTTTTTTTTTTTTTCCCCGCCGCTTGGGGCGGCAAAAACGCTGGAGCCGGCCCTGTCCTTTGGTTATCCCCCTGTTCACTTCCCAACTCCCGCCTTTCCTCCCCCACCCACACAAATTTGCTCACCACACAGTACTTATCTGTTCTTCCTTCCCACATTGCCTCTTGACTCTCCTCTTTATTGATTTTCTCTCTCTTTTCTGTCTCACCCTCACTTTCCTCCGTGTGGCCCTTTGGCTAGGAGACGGTGCACTCAGCTGCTGTGCTGAAGTCTCTGGTCCCTTCTGGGATGGGAGGCCAAGCTTCATCTCTCACTCAGGTGCTGTGCTGGCCTCACATCACATCACAACGCAGAGCTGAGATGCTGTCTTTGCTGTCTCCTTCCATTGTCACTGACCTGGGCAGGAGTTTTACTCCCTCGTGCTTGGATGTAGACTGACTGACTTTTCACAAATTCTTTTCTCACTCCTTTATATCTGGGTTCATTGTGTGCCTTGCATGTCCCACTTTCTTCTTCCAGTTTGTGACTCCAGATTCTGTAGTGTGTTCGACTTTCTTTTATTTTCTGTTGGACCCCTTGCAGTGAGAGATCTTGCCAATAGGAAGGTTCAGGTTAGGGACTAGTAGCGATCTGGCTTGTTTTAATTTATGATGCCCACACCCCACTCCTCAGTGGTTAGTTTATTGTCTTTTTAAGTCTGTTCACAGTTTTGAATATTGTTTAGTTCTGAGGGAGGGTGTTTGCTCTGTAATTCTGGAGATCAGTGGTGTTAAGATTTGGGGGTGCTGCAGCATCTTAGCAGCCATCCTTTCTATCACAGTGTCCGTCATTCGGGCATGGGACCCACCCCCCTTTCCTTTTTGGGATTTCAGTGTGTAGCACTGATGGGATTGATGGGGCCTCCATTCAAGCCCATGGTTACTCACTCCATCTACTACCTTTCAGTGAAGTCAGCCTTCCTGGTGACCATCACATGGCCAGGACAACAGGTTAAATTCAAGGCAGGTCCTTCCTACCCTGTCTTTCAGAAGGACAAGGTGTTGGTAGAGCAACAGACTTTTAATCTCAGGGTCCATGGTTCAAATCTCTGTTCAGGCAGTAGGTTTTTAAAAGGGGACTTGATTGCTGTCTAAGTACATGGGGAACAAATATTTGATAGTCTAGCACAGTGGCTCTCAACCTTTCCAGACTGTGCCCCTTTCGGGAGTCTGATTTGTCTTGTGTACCCCAAGCTTCACCTCACTTAAACTACTTGCTTACAAAATCAGACATCAAAATACAAAGTGTCACAGCACACTATTACTGAAAAATTTCTTACTTTCTCATTTTTACTATATAGTCATAAAATAAATTGATTGGAATATAAATATTGTACTTACATTCCAGTGTATAGTATATAGAGCAGTATAAACAAGTCATTGTCTGTATGAAATTTGAGTTTGTACCGACTTCACTAGAGCTTTTTATGTAGCCTGTTGTAAAACTAGGCAAATATCTAGATGAGTTGATGTACTCCTTGGAAGACCTCTATGTACCCCTATGGGCACGCGTACCACTGGTTGAGAACCATTGGTCTAGCAGAGAAAGATATAACATGACCAATGGCAGGGAGTTGAAGCTAGACAAATTCAGATTGGAAATAAGGTTTGCTTTTTTTTAAATGAAGATAATTAACCATCTGAACAAGAATCGTGGTGGATTCTCCATCACTGACCATTTTAAAATTGGGATTGGATGTTTTTCTAGAAGATCTTTGGTATATCTCTAAAAAAAAAAAAAAAAAAAATCTCCTAGAACTGGAAGGGACCTCGAAAGGTCATCAAGTCCAGCCCCCTGCCTTCACTAGCAGGACCAATTTTTGCCCCAGATCCCTAAGTGNTTGAACAAGAATCGTGGTGGATTCTCCATCACTGACCATTTTAAAATCGGGATTGGATGTTTTTCTAGAAGATCTATTCTAGGCATTATTTTGTACTGTGTTATGCAGGTCGTCAGACTAGGTGATTACAATGGTCCCTTTTGGCCTTGGAATCTATGGCTCTATGGTCCTAGCATCCTTCCCATCCCAATATCTGTCCCAGCCTCCACCCCACCCCACAGTACTTCTCTGTTTCTCATACCATATGCTGATAACTTTTCCCCATTGCGCTCTCCATTTTCTGACCTCTGTTCCTGACTTCCCCATTCCTTTTAATTTTATGCAGCAAGACACTGATGCTGCCAGTGCATCAGTGCTTTGTCACCTGAGCTAGGGTCACAGACAGGATAGGGACCATGAGCTGCAAGCACATTTGGTCTCAGGTCTCAAGTCTGCTTTATTCCTGACTGGTTTTCCTGGCCTCTCAGCACAATTAGAGAAAAATCCAAGTATTCCCATTCCCAGCACTAGAAATATCCCAGAATCCCGGGAGCTTCTGGCATCACATTCCTGGCACTCAGCAACGAGACAAATCTTCATAGCTGTGCTGATTTAGGGCACGCCCCAGTCTTGTTCCCCTGTTCATGAGCACACATCTTGTCTGTCACAGATGCTCCCATGTCAGTAGCACGGCATGGAAAAGGGCACTTGTTAGTTCTCAGGGACTCACCTGGGTTCCTTTCCTTTTCTCTCCACATTGCCTCTTAGATGTCTTTAATTTTTAAAATTTCTCTTTTCTGTCTCCCCCTCACTTTCCCCTGAGTGTCCCTATGGCCCAGAAACTGTTCTCCCTTTGGGCTGAACTCTGCTGAAAGGAAGGTCAGGCTTCAGCTCTCACTCAGGTCCTGTGATGACCTCACCACTGACTCCATAGTGCTGGGCTTGTGATGATAAGATGACATCACAATGCAGAGCTGTGATGCTCTTTTGGCCATCCATTTCCTTCTCGCCTGCCATGAGGGATGTAGGGGACCGTCACCAGTCTTCAAGTAACTGTCCGGTATGGGCTTCGATTAAGTCCAACAAGGCTTATAACCAAATGCAGTCAAGGAACTCTGGTCTCCTCGGAGTCTGTGAGGGATGCTCCAAAAGCCAATAGGTATTTTCATATGTTTTTTTAAAAAGTTTTTAAAAATAGAAACATTTCTGCCTGTGGAACCATATTGGCCCACACTATATTGGGTCATTAACAGAGCTGGGAATCTTTAGATCCACAGCACAGTCCTCTACCACTTGAGCTACCAGAGTAACTGGTAGCAGTAGAAGGCTGTTATCTTCTAGGCGGACCTGCCACTAAACAGAGATGGAGACATGCACTTTGCCAGTGGGTTTCACAGTGATTTGCTGAATAGGAATAATGGGTTCAGTTCCAGGTTCTGCAGGGGACTGTGCTCTAGTGGCTACAAGCCCTCTGCCCTAGCCCCCAGGGGTCTCTGTCCCCTTGTCCTCCTACTCCTGCCTCCAGCCCTTGCTCCTGTCATGCCACCTCACTGTTATCCCCCCGACTCTTACCCATCCTCCCCTGCCTGGTTCCTGCCCCTGCCCCCATCTCCTTCACTGTCCAGATTCTGCCCATGTTCCCTCTCCTGCTCCTACCCTTGAACAGCTCCTGCTCTTCCCAGACCCCTCTGCTCCAGCCCCTTTCCCCACACTTGTTCCTATCACCCCATCTTCTGACCCTCTCTGCCCCTGGTTCCCCCACTAGCTCCTGCTGCTCTCCCCGTGCCCCCAGTCTTCTATCTGCTTCCCCTCCTGCCCTGCCTCTTTCCCCAGTGCTCTGCATTACAGTAAGGAGCTTCCTTCTCCTCCTGACTGCCTGGGCCCAGCAGAGGGATCATTGAGAGCCCGGGACAGACAGGCTCCATTCAGTCGGTTCTGGTGCCTAGTGCCACAGTGGTTCCCAGCAGTGAGAGCAGCATTTGCAGGGAAAGTCCTCCTTAGCCCCTGCATTCCCAAGATGGAGTATGCTCAGTATGCTCAGTCGCTCTGTGGGGATGACACATGCACAGTCCAGTCAGCAGGTAGGAGCAGGTGGGGCTAGAGCATGCTCAGTGCAGACAGAATCTTTGGAGAATTTAGCTCCCAAACTGTAATAAGTCTCTACTGAGCATGTGCAAACTGAGATTTTTTTTGAGGCTTTTAACATGTCCATATTTGAGCAAAATTTCATGGGGCTGCCAAGGCACATTCTACCTCCGGGGCGACACCCCTTTGTCATATTTCAAATCTCTGCCCCTAAAGTCTGGAGGTGCTGGAGCTTCTGAATGAAATGGTTGTAAGAATTTTTCTAACATGGGCATGAT
Source organism: Platysternon megacephalum (assembly GCA_003942145.1). NCBI lineage: Eukaryota > Metazoa > Chordata > Testudines > Platysternidae > Platysternon > Platysternon megacephalum. The sequence continues at coordinate 381,037 of QXTE01000377.1, forward strand.
AACATATTTTTTCTCTCACCTCATTGTGAGAAATAGCAGACCGTTTTTGCTGAATTTTTCAGCAAATAAATAAATAAAAATTCAGCCTGAGGCAGACACCGAGCATGGAAAATTTCAGCCTGAACAGTTAAAGGTTAGCAAAGTTATAAACAACTGAAAACAGAGTCTTATAATGGACAATGTTGGGCAATCTTAACTATAGGTTAAGGCAGGTAGCACTGCCTATAATATGTATATGTTTGAGAAGGCACTTGTAATAGGTGCTACAGAAGAAACTCAGATAGGGTGTCAGTTTTAACCATAATAGAACCATGTTTAAATCCTGAAAGTCAAAGGCCAATTTAGTAAGCCAAAAAGTAGATAAAAAGTAAAACAAAAGTAGACAAAAGGCTTAGAGGTTTAGTTTCTTCCATCTGTCTTTGCTTTTTACTGCTAGTCACTTGAATATAATTCCTTTCAGCGCTAGAGCCACTTAATACTGAGGGCAGGGCTTGTTTGCTCTTCTCTGCTTTCAGCTAAGAAACGGTTATTTGCTTTCTGGCTCAAAAGGCATTTTATTATTTCTTTCTCGCTTTTCCTTCCTTTAAAATGCCATAAATATATAGCTGTGGGGTTTGGGGTTTTTTTTTTGCCATTCAGGGTTGTGTTTAGTTTATTTTTTTAAATCAGTGGACCAGCTCCTCAGCTGGAATAAGTTGGAGCAGCTCCATTTACACCAACTGAGGATCTAGCCCTAACAATGGATTTTTTTTTATCTTGGAACTTTACAAATGAAGATCTGGAGATTAGGATAGTAGTTATATAACCTTTATTACTTTTTTTTATTTTAAAGTGAATGACTTGGCAGATATCAGTTTGTCTATGTTTCAATTTTAAGAAAAGGTCCATTCCAGCAATCATCAGAGGATCTTTGTAATAATAATAATACAGTTGGCTAAGATTTTTATAGAAGGCAAATAAATGCTTTTAGAAACTTCAAGGCCAAGGTCATACAGAATGTGATCACTTCTTACACACTTTCAGATGTGGTAGCATCTAACATGTATTTTACAGCGTTTTCCAAGTATTATATTTTTTTGAGAGATATAGTGAACTCACAGAAATAAATGAGGAATTAATTCTGCTCCAAAGATCTGATTTAAATATAAATCCTGACTCGCTTTATATGATTACGTAGCTTTTGTGAGGGGGAAACAATTTCTGAGAACACACAGCTGAAAATGTTGTGTCTCAGGACGCAGCTACTTCCGTAAAATTCAGGACGTTCACTCTAGTTGTAGTGCTGCTAATTCAGGGCCTGATCTTGCCAGCCTTACTCAAGCAAAACTCCTATTCAACTTGTTGGGACAGATTCCTAGGTAGGCTGGTGCAAAGACACCACGGGTCAGGTGTAAACCTTCCCAGGGGCAGGGGTCATCATCAATGCTGTCTCAACAGGAGCAGCAGTGAACAGTCTAGGGAGGGGCAGATTGGAGGGATGGAGAGGAGATATGGCTGGCGCATTCTTATACCCTGGAGGTTCCGCATCTTTAAATTTGTCCGTATGGGCCACTAAAGCAAGGATGCACTTTAGAGCAGCCCTGGGGCAGCACCTGGAGTAGACCTGGCTTGTGACTGCCCTTGAATAGAGGAGGAACAATCCACCTCTTCTCAGTCCCTGCCCATCCCTAGGGCTAGCAGAGGGATGCTTTTCTATATACAGTGCACAACCATATAATGTCAGCCTCCTGTTTAAATTAAGGGACCAACAAATCAAGAGAAGACTAAATATAAAGTGTCTAGGAAAGAGCACAGTGTGAGCAGGTGTCTCCCCTATAACAGACTGCATCCAAGCGGCCTCACAAAATGGTAGCTGCCTCCGCTGACATTCCGAGGCGCAGTACCCAGGGAACGATGTTATAACAGAAGTTACATGGCTCTGTACCTCATACAACGGATTGGGCATTTGCCTGAGTAAGGACTGTCAAATCAGGCCCTATGTCTATAAACTTCATTCAAGGAGACATGCTACCTTCCAGCAGATCACCTTGCTGGAAGGTAAAATTTGCTCAGAGATCTGTTAGTGGAAACTCAGAGCCAGTTTGCATCTCCTCTATTCGGGGGAGTGAGGGCTTGTCCCTAACAAATGCCCCTGATTCAATGACCCCCGGAGGAACAGAGGCCTAGAATACCTGGGGCACAAGTCTGTCCTTGCCACACCCATTCCCTCTACTTCCCAGGCTTCTTTGGAATGCCCTCTGCTCCCAGGGCTGCTGCAGAGGCAGCACAGAGCAGATGAAGCTGGCTCTGTGTAATGCATAGGTGCTAGTTGCACCTTACACCTGCCAGCACAGTTGTAAAGGGGCTCCATGTCAATGCTGGACAGGGCCCACATAGTTCACTCTAATCCTCCTTTCTCTGAGGGACTTTGTATCACTGCAGAGAGGGCTGTGAAGTTAGCAGACCCCAAGGATCTGCAGTGCAGTCCAAGAATCTCTGTGGCTTCCAGGCTGTCCTCACTGAGGTTCTCCCATCTGTACTGCTGCCCGGCCTCCCCCTGGCCCATGCTTCCCGTGTCAGGAAGTTTCATGAGGAGACTGTGTTGCCAAGGTCCCACGCTTATTCAGCAGAGACACAAAGAATATATTTCCATGGGGATGTTTTCTTTGTCCAGAGATTGGGATAGTAGGATAAGTCACTAAACTTTGCTGTGTGTCCTAAGTGAACCTCCAACACTTTCCAGGTTTGACCATTGCTGATTCTAATTTGGGACCAAATCCTACTCACTTTACTCTGGAAAAATTCCCATTGATCTCAGTGGGAGCTTTGACATGAATGAGGTGAATGGGAGTTTTGCTCCAAAGCATTTACTACACCTCTACCCCGATATAACGTGAACCAATATAACACGAATTCGGATATAACGCGGTAAAGCAGTGCTCTGGGGGGGCGGGGCTGCGCACTCCAGCGGATCACAGCAAGTTCGATATAACGCGGTTTCACCTATAAAGCAGTAAGATTTTTTGGCTCCCGAGGACAGCGTTATATCGGGGTAGAGGTGTATAATGTTTTGACTTGAGCAGTTTGCCAAGATTTGGGGTCTTGACTGTTGTTTCCATTAGGGGGAGAAAATGATGGGGGTCAGCAAGTCCAGCCCCCTGTGCCGCGGCAGGACGTTCGCTGACAGGCGTTTGTTCAACCTGTTCTTAAAAACTGCCAATGACAGGGATTCCACAGCCTCCCTTGGAAGCCTGTTCCAGAGCTTAACTACCCTTATAGTTAGAAAGTTTTTCCTAATATCTAACCTAAATCTCCCTGGCTGCAGATTAAGCCCATTACTTCTTGTCCTACCTTCAGTGACCATGGAGAACATTTGATCCCCGTCCCCTCTATATCAGCCTTAACATATTTGTCAACTATTATCAGGGCCCCCCTCTCAGTCTTCTTTTCTCAAGACTAAACATGCCCAGTTTTTTTAAGTATCAGGGGGTAGCCGTGTTAGTCTCCTGGAATTGACACCTCCACATCCACCCTGATCGAATTGGCCCTGTCAACACTGGTTCTCCACTTGGGAGGTAACTCCCTTCTCTTCATGTGTCAGTATATAATGCCTGCATCTGTAATTTTCACTCCACGAAAGCTTATGCCCAAATAAATCTGTTAGTCTTTAAGGTGCTACCGGACTCCTTGCAGTTTTTTTAACCTTTCCTCAGAGGTCAGGTTTTCTAAAGCTTGTATCATTTTTGTTACTCTCCTCTGGACTCTCTCCAGTCTGTCCACATCTTTCCTTGCTGATTGATTCTCTGTGTCCTTCTGTGATGTGCCTGGCTGCATCTGCGCTCTCTTTCATGCACATGCACACAAATTCATAAAAACAATACCCAGCATCCCTCCCTTTGCATTCAGCCCACAGTGGAGCCCCTCCACCAGCATAGTTCAGATTCCTGACTGGCCCTGTCTGGCCTGTGTTTTGGGTGGTGGCTTCTGTTGTTTCAGCTATTTATTCCATCAAATAGCTTGATTGGTTTCTTATATTTATCCTGAACGAAGGGTGGCTTTCATGTCCACTAGCTTCAATGAGATTTCACCCAACCCCCAGCAGAACAATACTATTTAGCCCTTTACAGGCATGCTCCTGTGTTCAGATTCAGGGCAAACTTCCATTGACTTAATAAAAGTTTTACTTAAGTGCGGACTTCAGAGTTGGGCCTGCCTTCTTCAGAGTGCTATATCGGATACGATAAAGGTGACCTGGAAGAGCAAAAAATGGGCTAGGATTTGTTTCCTTATCATGTAAATCCTTAAACAATTATGTATTTCAAAACAGAATCTGTACCTGTGTTACTAGTGCCACCACAGATTCTTAAAACTGAAGGAATGTTAAAGACCTAATTTACCTTTTTCCACTATTCATGTTGATTGTTTACTTGTTTTGCTCTTCCCATAGCTGGGACAGTAAAACTAGTTCAGAGGTTCTCAACCAGGGGTATGTGTAACCCTGGGGGTACGCAGAAGTCTTCCAGGGGGTACATCAACTCATCCAGATATTTGCCTAGTTTTACAACAGGCTACATAAAACCCAGCAGAGTCAGAGCAAACTAAAATTTCATTCAGACAATCACTTGTTTATACTGTTCTATATACTATATCAGCAGTTCTCAAACTATGGGTTGTGACCCCAAAGTGGGTTGTGAGTTCATTTTAATGGGGTTGCCAGGGCCAGCATTAGACTTGCCGGGGCCCAGGGCAGAAAGCCAAATCCCGAGCCCTGCTGCAAGGGGCTGAAGCCAAAGCTGGAGTTTTTAAGTGAGGAGAAACGTGGGGTTTACAAGACACATCAAACTCCTGAGGGATACAGTCTGGAAAGGTTGAGAATCACTGAACTAGTCCACTGGATTCACTACCTGTTTATAGTTAGTTTCACTTCCTAGTTCTGCTCCTGTACCCACTGCAATGGAAAGCTTTACATTTGAAATAAAAATGTCAATCAAATGTAAAGAAACTTTGGACGGTGCAAAACAAATAATTTTTTGTTGATTGCAGGGAGGAAGGAATAAGCTGCGCTAGAGTAAAGCCCTGGGCTTGCCATTGGGACTACTTATGTAAATAAAGTTGAGAGAGAGTGTGTGCGTGTATGCGCAAGATCTAGCCTTAAGTTAATAGCACTGCTTTAAATGTATATTGGGCCTACTCATGACTTTGAGGTGCTGAGTATCTTGCAAGGTCAGGTTGTAGTTCTTAAAATACCAGATCATCTGAATCATTATTCATTTTAAAGATCAGTGCATATGAGCCCTGATTATTAAAAGAGTTCCTTTTTCTTTCAAGCACCTGCATTTTTCTCTTACTGACAGAGCTTTTCTTGTGGCGTATTATTGTGATTATATCTGACAAGGTGCATTAGAGTGATGGCTTAGACTAATGAGAAATTATGTTCGGTCACGTTACTATTTTTAAATCGAGCACAGATGATGTGACCCTAAAACAGACCAACATAAAAGGAAAAACTGAAGTCCCAGCAGTTCAAAGGTGCTTTTACTTGAGGAAAACAAGACACAAAACTCTGCTGTGATTCCACTCAGCCACTCCTGTACAAGAGAGTGAGTTGGGCTAAATCCTGCACGGCTTTGGCTACTGCAAGTTGAAGAGTATGTTTCCCTATGGAGGCAGCCACTCACTATCTCTCCTTCCCACTTTTTAAATTGTGCAAATGCTGTAAGGGAATTTGCTGCAGTGGGGAGTCCTCTTTCTACCCACAGAGCAGGCAAGCTTCCCCATTCTGCCCCACCTCATCCACCTACCTCTAGGGGTTAGAGAGGAGTTTAATCTCTGTAGCTCAGATAGTTGCCTTTAGTGCCTAGATCTAGCTATATGTGGGGAGGGGGTTCCTGGAGCATCTGTGGCCAGGGAAAGCCCTGGTAGCATGGCTCCAAAGGTGTTACTTGAATTCAAAGCCTGAACTCCACTGAACTTTACGGAGAAGTGGTCTCCAAGCGGAGTGGACTCCCTCTCTATGGATGGGAGACTCTCCCCCTTCATGTTAATATCACTGATTTTCAGCTACTATTAGGCATGTCTGCAGCGGCTGTCATTGACAGGACTAAGCTAGACCAATATACCTTTACACCAGTATGACAGTGTCTGTGCTAGGGGGTTGTACCGCTTTAACCATATTGGTTGTAAACCACTTGAGCTATAGAAAAACTCACTCTCTCTCTGTCTAGAATTGAGCTGGGTGAACTATTTGCAGAAAACAATGCATTTGATTAATTTAGCTCCTTTTTCTGTTTCCTCCTCTGATTATCTGCAAACAGATTTCAATTTTCACAGCTGAGTTCATTATTTAAAATTAATTGACAATTGGTTTATTTATGGGAACATTTGCAAGTGCAAGCTAAACACATAAGAGCTAGATTTTTAAACTGATAGAAATGAAGCTTGTTTCAAATCACAGCACTAGCAAACCAGTGGAACTTTATGTGTAGAACAGGCCTCAGAACTTATTTGCATGCTATGGGATTGATACAAATTCAATGCAGGAGAGATCATGTGCCATATTTTCAAAGGTATTTAGGTGTCAAAGGTAGGTGCCTCAGGGCTCTTGGAAATCACACTAGGTGTCTAGCTGCACCTAAGTAGCTTTGAAAACCTGGCCTCATGCCTTTTTTGTTTTAAATCGCTGTAACATGCCAGGCAAGCTGGCCATGCTTCCCGATTAGATGAAAAATTGGTGGAAAGCAAATGAAAAGGGTTGTAAATAATGAAGCAAACATTCCCAAATACTTTTTTCATTATTCACCCAGCTCTAGTTTAGAATTCTCCACTTCCAAAATCCCTTTTTAACCCCCAAACCTTGACCATTTGATCACTTCTGAATGCCCCTGAGAGGATACGCAGTTGGCGATTCTGATCGGCTGCTATAAACAGTTCTTTTAAGATCCCTTGCTAGTCCCTTTGCTGAGCATTCACAGTTGCTTCCACAAAAATATCAACTTTAACCTAGTGACATTTTCACTAAACCAAGGGGATAATGCTGTGTCACACCATTTCACAACCTGGAGAAGTGCAAATAGAAGCTCTCAAACCCATTCCCAGCAAGTGTTATAAAACTTTCTTGTGATTTTGAAAAAAGTTCAGTTTTTTCATTAGGGTGTGTGTGTGTGTCTATGTGTGTGTGTGTGTGAGAGAGAGAATTTAGAGCTAGAGAAAGCTACTGGGGACACAACCCTGGAGAATGAAGTTCAGGCAGGCTCAGCAGAGAGGCCTAGGAGTGAATGAATCAGTGAAATTGACTTACTTGTAATACTGCCCTCTGGTCAGAATTCTCCAATTTCTCTTGTGCCTTTGATTATTCTTCCCCATGTGAAACATTTTACATTTATCCTTGCTGAATGACATTTTATTGATTCCAGCCCATGTCTCTTACCTTTCAGGATCAAGCTATATTTTAAGCTCGGTCCTCTAAAGAGTTCACTGCTGCTTCCCGGTTCTGGTCTCTTATCAGCAGATTTGATAAGCACACCTTCTTCCACTGGTTCTTTTAGGGTTGTTAATTAATATATTAAATCATAGGTAACCCATCAATGAAATGTATGGATCACTCCATTTGACATCTCTTCTCGGCCTGAACACCACCATTACACTAGTAATTACGCTGGGTCCATTTTCTGTAAGCCAGCTGAGTATCCATCGCACAGCAATACTACCCATATATACCATAAATAAATATTGAAATAATCCACTTCTGCCTGTAATCAGGGCCGGTGCAACCATTAGGTGAACTAGGCGGTCGCCTAGGGCGCCAAGTGGTTGGGGGGCATCCTGGATTTTTCCTCCCTCCCCTCCCTTCCCCTTACACAGAGTGTGGCGCGGCTGATTGGGTGCCTGGGCTAATTGAGCTGCTCCCATTGGCCTCCAGCAGGCAGAGTCCCTCCCCCGCTGCCCCCTCCCCTTGCATGAGCGTCGCGTCGGCAGCACGCTGCGGGGGAGGGGCTGTGGGCTCCCCAGCCTGTTTCTTTTGTGCTACACATGGAGCCAGTGGCTGGAGCGGCCGGGTGGTAAAGAGGGTCCGGGGGGGCTGTCATGGGGGGGGGGGAGGGTTGGGCGTTGGGGGGGGGCTGGGAGGGGGGGGGGGGGCCCGGGGGGGCTGTCGGGGGGCGGATGGGGGGTTGGGGGTTCTGGGGGGGCGGGCAGGTGGGGGGGGGGGGGAGGTCGGGGGGGGCTGTCAGGGGGGGGGGGGAGGGTCGGGAGTTCTGGGGGGGCCTGCCAGGGGGCGGGGGGGGGGGGGAGGGTTGGGAGTTCTGGGGGGGCTGTCAGGGGGCGGGGAGAGGGTTGGGAGTTCTGGAGGGGCTGTCAGGGAGCAGGAGTGGGGAGAGGGATTGGAGCAGTCGGGGAGAGGGTTGGATGAGTTTGGAGTTCTGGGGGCCCTGTCAGGGGGAGGGGAGCGGTTGGATGGGGCGTGGGAGTCCCGGGGGTCTGTCTGGGGGCGGGGGTGTGGATAAGGGTTGGGGCAGCCAGGGGACAGGTAGGGGGTAGAGTCCTAGGGGGGCAGTTAGGGTGAGGGGGTCCCAGGAGGGAGCAGTCGGGGACAAGGAGCAGGGGGAGGGTTGGGGGTTCTGAGGGAGGTGGGAAGTGGGAGGGAGTGGATGGGGGCGGGACTCAGGTGGGGGTCTACCCCCCCGTCCTCTTTTTTTATTGTTGAAATATGGTAACCCTAAAAAAGCAGTACCCTGGTTTGGCAGGGAGGAGCCGCCTTCCGGAGGCACCGGAGAGCCAGAGCGTCCTGCTTGTGGCGGCAGCGAGCCCCAGCCATGGAGGAGCCGGCGCAGTACAGGGGGGGCAGCAGCCCTGCAAAGGCAGTGGCACGGCTGCCCCTCCTGCCCAGGCTGTGGCCTGGTGTGCCCCCCCCCCGGGGGCTCCTGCAGGCTGCAGCAGATGCATGCGCCCCCCAGCTCCCGTGCGCCCCCCGGCTTCCCCCTCACCACGCTCCGGCTCTGCGGCTCCCAGGCATGTGAGCCACCGGGGCGTGGGGCCCTGAGCCTGCTCCGGGAGGGGCAGCGGCGGTGGTGGCTCACACTCCCGGGAGCCGCAGAGCCTGAGCACGGTGAGGAGGCAGCCGGGGGGCATATGGGGGGCCGGCGCCCGCATGCATCCGCTGCAGCCTGCAGGAGCCCCCGGGGGGTAGCGCTGGGCAGGAGGCGCGTCTGCTTCCCGCTAGCCGCGCCGCCGCCTTTGCAGGGCTGCTGCCCCCTGTACCGCCCCGGCTCCTCCATGGCTGGGGCTCGCTGCCGCCACAAGCAGGACGCTCTGGCTCTCCGGTGCCTCCGGAAGGCGGCTCCTCCCTGCCGAGCTGCTGCAGCGGCCCAAGCCTGGCAAACCCAGTGAGTGGACTCGGTGCGGGGGCCGCCGGGGTGGGGTGAGCTCGCGGGGGCGCTGTGCACCCTTCAAGGGAGTTCAGGGGGCGGGGAGGGGGGAACCTGGTCTGGGGAGCAGCCCCTGGGCATGGCTAGCCCCTGGGGTCTATAAAGGCTCGTTGGGATTTGCCCCTCAATGAACCGATGTGCGGGGGTGGGCAAGGTGGAAGTTTTGCCTAGGGCGCAAAATATCCTTGCACCGGCCCTGCCTGTAATGCTGGCAGGGCAACACAGCCTACAGATGGAATGAAATTAGATGCATCGTCTTCCCAGTTATCTGGGTGGGGGGTGGGGAAGGAGAATCCTCCCTCAACTCATATTGTGATCCTGTCAGCTCACATAAAGTAAGCAGGTTCAATGTTGCTCAGGATGGCACATCTCAAAGGAAACCCCAGGAGCTGGTGATTTAGCAGAGGGAGATCTTCTCATTGAGTCAGGACTGATTCATAGAATTGAAGGACTGGAAAGGACCTCGAGAAGTCTAGTCCAGTCCCCTGCACTCATGGCAGGACTAAGTATTATCACCATCCCTGACAGGTATTTGTCCAACCTTCTCTTAAAAATCTCCAATGATGGAGATTCCACAACTTCCCTAGGCAATTTATTCCAGTGCTTAACCACCCTGACAGTTTGGAAGTTTTTCCTAATGTCCAACCTAAACCTCCCTTGCTGCAATTTAAGCCCATTGCTTCTTCTCCCCTCCTCAGAGGTTAAGGAGAACAACTCTTCTCCCTCCTTCTTGTAGCAACCTTTTATGTACTTGAAAACTGTTATGTCCCCTCTCAGTCGTCTCTTCTCCAGACTAAACAAACCCAGTTTTTTCAATCTTCCCTCGTAGGTCATGTCTTCCAGACCTTTAATCATTTTTGTTGCTCTTCTCTGGACTTTCTCCAATTTGTCCACATCTTTCCTGAAATGTGCCGCCCAGAACTGGACACAGTATTCTGGTTGAGGCCTAATCAGTGTGGAGTAGAGCAGAAGAATTACTTCTTGCGTCTTGCTTGCATCACTCCTGCTAATATCTCCATAAGGCTTGTTACCCTGTCAAAGAAAGCTATTAGGTTGGTTTGACATGATTTGTTCTTGACTAATCCATGCTGACTGTTACTTATCTCATTATCTTCTAGGTGTCTGCAAATTGATTGCTTAATTATTTGCTCCATTATCTTTCTGGATACTGAAGTTAAGCTGACTGGTCTCTAATAATGTCCTTATTCCCCTTTTTATAGATTGGCACTATATTTGCCCTTTTCCAGACCTCTGGAAGGTCAAGACTATAATGGGGTTCAAAAAAGAACTAGATAAGTTCATGGAGGATAGGTCCACCAATGGCTATTAGCCAGGATGGCCAGGGACGGTGTCCCTAGCCTCTGTTTGCCAGAAGCTGGGAATGGGTGACAGGGGATGGATCTTTTGATGATTACCTGTTCTGTTCATTCCCTCTGGAACACCTGGCATCGGCCACTGTCGGAAGACAGGATACTGGGCTAGATGGACCTTTGGTCTGACCCAGTATGGACATTCTTATGTTCTTATGTAGTTCTGGGGATAAACAATAACACAAAATATGGAAAAGGCAGAAGTGCTAAATGACGTTTTTGTTTCAGTTTTCACCAAAAAGTTTAGTGGCAATTGGACATCTAACTTAATGAATGCCAGTGAAAATGACGTAGGATCAGAGGCTAAAATAGGGAAAGAACAAGTTAAAAATTACTTAGACAAGTTAGATGTCTTCTAGTCACGGGGGCCTGATGAAATACATCCTAGAATACTCAGGGAGCTGACTGAGGAGATATCTGAGTCACTAGCAATTATCTTCGAAAGTTATGGAAAACAGGTGAGATTCAGTAACCTTACAGGGAGCACAGTGGCCCTGTCTGTTGAATGGGCTGTCAAACAGAGGGCTTGTCCACTTGTGGTCATTAAAGTTCTCATGCTGCTGTTACAAGAGCGGGAGTGCTTATCCACAGGGGACTTTGGCAAGGACATTGGCTTCCCAGATTTTCCCCTGCAGTTTCAATCGGATAAAATAGTCCTCACTTCTTGCCCTAAATGTCTGAGTAGTGTTGCTGTGTGCTGTTAGAGACTGAGTATGTTTCACTCCAGGAATGGTTCCATTTCAATGGAGGTTAAGTGAACACTTAATATAGTACTTTGGAGTTTGTACAATATATCAAATAGATAAGCACAATAAAACACTTTGGGATTCTTCTTGATGAGAGACTATCTGTTTGATTTATGACATACTGTAATAATGTCCATTGTGAGTGGGTTGTCTGGTACTTGCATAGCTCAAGATTAGTGAAGTAAAGAGCTTGCTAACTTATTACAATAAAAGATCATGAATAAGCACAGCACTTACACTTACACTAGCTAGGCATAAACTGGTCACCAGCTGTGGTCAGGAAGACATTTCCTTGGAGGGTACCATGTTGCATATCAGGAGTATGGTTTCCTCTGGGGGAGGGATAGCTCAGTGGTTTGAGCATTGGCCTGCTAAACCCAGGGTTGTGAGTTTAATCCTTGAGGGGACCATTTAGGGATCTAGGGCAAAAATCTGTCTGGGGATTGGTNAATGTTGCATATCAGGAGTATGGTTTCCTCTGAATCATCCAGCATTGACCATTGTTGGAGACAAACTCTTGTATTAACTGGACAGTTAGTCTGTTCCGGTATGGCAATTCCTGTGTACCTAGAATATTGTGACATTTTAGAATGCATGCACTCAAACATCGGAATGTGCTGTAGCCAGTTTCTCGGAAGCCAGGCAAATATAAAAGAAAGAAATCTGGGAATGCCGCCTTAATGAGGCAATCAGAACATTTGGGATTCTGCATGAAAGACGATTATAGGATAAATGATATTTAGATAGCATCATGTGGCTCATTAAAAATGGAATAAACTTAATTCTGTGAAGAATGTGTTTGTTTACAAGGTTGAATCAACTTCTTAAGTGAGAAGAAAATCTACTGTTAAAAGTTTATAATCTCAGTTGTTTTAAGAACTAGTGATGTAGATCTGACAAGGTGTCATATCTACACTTTTCTATGATATCACTATGAAAGGAAGAAGATGCAATATACACGCTTCTTTACTCCAAAGAATTTGCATTTAATTTTTTGAAGTTCAGTTGTATTCTGAAAAATGGCCATATAAAAATGACCCCTTCTTACTCAACAGCTCTGCTCAAGAGTGTATTGGAGTCAAATCTGCTGATTTTAGCTGACTACAATAGGGATTTTTCCTTCTTCTCCTTTTAGCTCTACAGTACTAAGAGAATGCACTGGATTCTACTCTTTCTTGTGCATCACCACATGTAATTAATTACTTATTGAATTCCAATCAGCTACACCTGTGCAAACTCATTGAAGACAAAATGAAAGTAGAATTTGGCCTGCAGAAACTTTAAGACTGGTGTTGATGTGCAAGAAGTAAAGAACACAGCTTGACTTTTGGATCCACTGGGGATTTTACAGGGCTGTTAGGTGAAAAAATAGACATCTTTTTACATATTAACTGAGCACATTTGATCACAAAGCCCCATGATGCCATTTTTACACAATCAAGTTTCAAAATAGAACTTGCACTTGCAAGTGAATTTAGTGCTGGTGAAAGGTTATGGATAAATAGCCTTGGAAAGAGAAACCCTCAGTTTACTCACAGAACAGGTACAGCATGGCCAGTAGAAACTTCTCCCCTATTCCCATGAACACAACACAACAATTTATAGAGGAAGGGTGGCTTAGTGGTTAGGGTGCTGACTTGGGAGACCTGGGTTTGATTCCCTGCTCTGGCACAGATTTCCTCAGTGACCCTGGGTAAGTCAATTAGTCCCTCTGTGCCTTAGTGCCTCATCAGTAAAACAGGAATAAAACTACTTTGCTCTCTCACAGAAGTGTTGTACTGATAAATATACTAAAAAGATTGTGAGGCACTTCCATACTATGGCCAGATAAGTACCTTAGACCTTGTCTACAAGGGGATTTTACATCACTGTCTGTAACGACAGTTAGTTCACCTTACAGTGCCGTGCGTCCATCCAAAACCTGTTCTCAAAGCAATTTATTTAGCATCTTAGGTCGCAGTAAGTAAGTAGTAAGGAGTAATTTCACTTTGTAGTGAGTTTGTTCATGCTAAGGTTCATGTGGACCAATTCCTAACCTCTGCACTTCTGGCAGTCCTCCAGCTAGTGGCCCATACTACATTGCTTCACACTTGGATTGACCTGTATTGGTACCTGCATGCGTTCCAATGCGCCAGGGTCATCTAGACCTGGAGTAACTTCTCTGTTGAAACACTGGCTGCATTTTTGCAAGCAATGCCACCACTGAACCCAACATTGCTGTGGTGTATAGTGCTGCAGAGAATGTGGCAAGAACCCAACAAACCACTGGTGCTCCCATGGCCCCACATATGCCACAGAATCCAAACAGGAGGAGACTTATCAGGGCAGCCAAGAACTCTTTGATGTGGCAGATTTGGATAATACGTGAGAAACCCATGTGGACAGCCATATAGAAACCGCTGTGGAAGAGAGCTCTGCCAGCACCCTGCCTCACATTGCTGTGGAGGGGAGTTGTGTCAGTAAGTATTATGTGCTTTTTTACAATGCAGCTGCACAGGAGCATTTCAATTACTTTTTCCAGGTATGGGCTGTCTGGCACCATGTAGGGCAGAGCTATGAGCCTCTCTCTGGCTGCTCAGCATTCAACCCCTTCCCACCCAGCAAGCTGTACATGGTGTCCACACCAGAGACTTAAAGTTTTATATTTTTATATCTCCGCAGTATCTAATCCCATAAACCACGCAATCCCCGACCACCCTTCCCATGAACCCCATCCCCTTCCCTCAGTTCAGAGCTGCTTGCTGCTTGCTCTCCATCCCCACTCTAGCCACTACAGGGTCCCCCTTCCTCACCCAAAAAGGCATCCAGGCCAGACAATTAATATTTCTCTGCAGTGTGAACTCATACAACCACTGGCCACCCTTTCCATGTCTTCCCTCCCCTCCCCACATGAGCTACTTTCTGCTCGCGCTCCCTCACCTTCCCCATACAGTCAGGGTGGATTTTCCCCCCAACCTCCTTTTGTTCACAGTGTCAGTATCCTGGGGGGGTTGAAAAATGAAGCACATTGCATATAAGACATTTTCATTGTAACCCCAGGAATGGAAAGATTAAAAACTCATTAGAAAAGGCATATTGGCTCACGGTTTCATTAGCGCACTCCATTAAAAAAAAAGAATTCTCACCAACAGGACATCCTAAAAAAATATTTTGTTTCAGTGAAAGGTAGTTTCCGAAATGAAATAGTCCAGAAGCTGCTGAGTGAAATTGACATTCCTGGAGTGCAATCATTGTACTGTGATGAACAACAAAATACAAATCTGGAATTATGATGGGCAGTGTCCAAAGGTTCAGAGGGCAGGAAAAGCGCCCGAGTGTTCAGATCCTTTCTGAGCCTTATACACTCTCCATCCTTCTCGTCTCTGCAAAAGTAGGCCAGAAATTCCATAAGGCCAGACTTCTTCCATGGGATTTTAACACTTCTAGTTGAGCCCAGAGTGCAGAGATGTACAAAAAAAGAGGCCATTCTAAAAGAAAGGCAATTAAATGATTTTGAACCTAAAAAAAAAGGGGGGGGGGGGAAGGGGTTCATTCAAAGTTTAGAGGAGGGTTTGGGGTCAGATGTTACTTTCTCTGAACCAGTTTGGCCATCCCTAAAACCAATGAAACCCAGTCACCATTTCCAACCCTTTGTAAGACTCAAGGGTGATTCATTGTTGTGCTGCACCTTGCTCAGCTACTTACACCAATGAAAAGTGAGTGCAGTGTGTGTGTAAAATGCTACCAGATCTGAATGGGAGTGTTTCCCAGCCCTTCTGCAGTGGTGTAAATGTTTGCACCTTGTGCAGAGGGCAACAGAGATGGTCTCCACTAGGGGGCCTGATGCTACAGTCCTTGCACATTGCAAACTCCCATTGAAATCCATGGCAGTTTTGGCCATGCAAGAAATGCTGGACGGGACCCTAGTGTCCTGATCCACAGTCCATTGACATCACTTGGAATTTTTACTTTAATGGCTTTGGATCAGGCCTGGGTCAACAGTGAGGTTCCAGCCAGAGTACAGGGCAGAGAGCGGAAACTGCCTGTAGTTTGTTTATCCTAATCATGGTGTAAATAGACTTGAAAGCTGGGAAATGGGATGCTTAGACCATGCCTCATGAAAATGGTTTTGAGACGATTTACCAATTGCCAGCCTTTTATGGAAAGAAAAACTGGAATAAGAAAAAAAAAATCCCTCCAGTGACATCCTCTGGTTCATGGTAGTAGATCAAAATAGGTGGGGAGATTGGTCAGTTTTGTATAATTCCAGAATTGCATTGTGTTCTCTGCATGCAGCTGTGCTGTTTGTGTTTCTCTCGAGGTGACAAAAGCATGAATAATGGTAGCAAGGTCCACAGCCAAAAGGAAAGGATGCCAAGCACAGATGGTAAAACACAGTCTTGGCAACGGCTAGTACCGGGATATCTAGAATCAGTGGGGGATCTAATAACACTCCTTGGTGGCAAGCCTTAGTAAGAAACTGCAGGCACCCTCCCTCAGTCAAGGGGGCTAATATAATTTCTGCCAATTCTTCTGGACTTAGCCAGACTCTCAATGGAAAGAGAAGAGCTAGAATGTGAAATGCACTCGGGGGCGGTCTGCAGTGAGTACTCTGCTTTCATCTGTTTAAGAAAAGCTATTATTCTCTCGTGAACATGTTGGTTATGAGGCTTATATTTTTTGTACTCTTATCTTTCTCACATTTGTTTTGCTGTACATCTCACTGGGCTGTTTGACAAGAATTTTCAAGTAGATTCCTGATGGGGTTCTTTCTAGAACATACCAGATCTGCAATAACAGATCAGACCATTGGCCAATCAAGTCTGGTATCTTGTCTCTGGAATGGGGCAATGCAGGGGAAGAATACCCATAGTGCACATGGACAATGCAATGTTGGACATCAAGGAGAAAATTCCTCCCTCGCCCTTATGTTGATCAGCTAACATCCCCTGTACCTGTCTCTCCTTATGGTTTTCAGGCTTTGCTCATACACCTTATCAATTCTATGCAGTGTTTGGTGACCCCTATGGGGTATCACCTTTGGGTTTGGGGAGTGCCCCAGGCCGGGTATCTTTGTCCACCGCCTCTCCACCCATTTCTGTCACTCAGCAGAGAACAGAAGTTGATTTTCATTGTCTCGGAGAATGTGTTGTAGTGAATTGTTCCTTCAAAGAGACCAAGACCTAAACATGTCGTTAATCAAATGAAATTTTGTCAAAAAATATCAAGAACTCAAAAATAAAAAAAAGACAAATGATACCAGAAAATACACCTATATCTAAGACTCCCTAAGCTCATCCAGCTAGGCCCACGCCCTTGAAGGTAGAGAAACAAAATCAGAAAATAGGATGGCTATATTTCTCGAGTTCTGGGTCTATCTTGGAATGTCAGAAATTTTCAGCAACCAGCTGTAGGTTTAATGAGTTGCCAGAAGCCACTCCAGGTGCAGTGCAGGTTTGTCAATTATACTCTGCAGGCCACTTTGATATAGCCAGATTTGACCTTGCTCAGTACTATACCAGGCATTCCTTGTCATACCATTTGGACAATAACATTTGCTCTTATCACATACAGCATCTTTGCTCTGGTCCAATATATAGTGTATGTTTCATTTTCATCCAAGACTCCATTTCTTTTCCTGGGTAAAGAATTTTAGTTCCTGTCCCCATAGGCCGACACAGGTTCTCCCCCTCCTTTTCTTTTTGGTTGTTGCCAATTCCTATCACACAAGGTCAGAACGAGGGACTAACATTTTGTTCTGTGTTTGTACAGTATCCAGTACAATGGAGACCTTCTCCATTACTGGGGCTTCTTCGTGCTATGATAAGGCAAGTAATAAATAATAATATAATTTATATATCTCTTCTCATCCCAAGTAAAATTAACATCTCTGCACCCCAAGAATGGCTGTCTTCCCATGACTGTGGGATTCTTTTGAATGGTATTTGAACTTGCACTCGCCAGGCTCTGTGTCAACAAGGCAATTTGTCAGTATCTTTCTTCTGATCATAATTTAAAAAAAAAATAGTTTCAATACATGTAGAATTCCCCGTAACACCTAGGATTCGAACATAAATAGGATTTCTCAACAGAGAGTAGTATCTGGTCTGCTACAAGGTATAATGCTCAGAATTTCTTGGCAATAACATGTGGCTATACATAGTACATGAAATAATAAACAGCTGCCATTTCATTCAGGTAAACAACAAGGTGAGGCATGGCTTGTTTTGATCAGAGTATTGTGAATGGATACATAGTCTCTGTCAGATCTCTGCTGAGATCTGTGATAGGGATAATCAGTTTTTTCTTATCGCAACTGGCAGATGGGATCTTTTTAGTTAGGGTGACCAGACAGCAAGTGTAAAAAATCAGGACAGGGATGCGGGGGGTAATAGGTGCCTATATAAGAAAAAGCCCCCAAAATCGGGACATCTGGTCACCCTATTTTTAGTGTATAAAATTATATTTGAGTGAAATTCACTAGTGTACAGAGGCCTGTGCTACCCTTAAACCCAATTTCAACTTTCAAAATAGGGTTTAAGTGGTGCACAGGCTTTGCAAAGGGATGAATTTCATCTTTGATGAGAATGGTGTGGAGTGAGCAAATCAGATTTATGAATTATATGAAGCTATGAAGGAACACAAACAATTTGGTGCCCTTAGAATATTGCAATAAGTGAAAGTGCTATTAAACAGATTGCACTGGATTTTCAGAGGTGCTGAGTCCCCCAGAGTGCTATTGAAATCAATGGGAGCGCCTCTGGAAATCAAGCCCTTAGCAGTTTATTTTCCTCGGATTAGCCACACCCAAGGCTCATTGTGTTGGGGTGGGAGTGGAGGGTATAATATAAGAATCTACAGCACAGATGGGTATAGGAATCACAGAACAATGAATATAATTGAAATAAATGAATGAACACTAGATAGGGAACTGTGTGCGATCATATTTCATCACCGAGAGGTGTGCTGCTTGCCAGGGGCTAGGATTCAAGATGTGACGGAGAGACTGCCGAGACTCATCAAGCCCTCGGATCGCTACCCCTTCCTGCTTCTCCACGTGGGCACCAATGATACTGCCAAGAACGACCTTGAGCGTATCACTGCAGACTACGTGGCTCTGGGAAGAAGGATAAAGGAGTTTGAGGCGCAAGTGGTGTTCTCGTCTATTCTCCCTGTGGCAGGAAAAGGCCAGCGTAGAGACCGTCGAATCGTGGAAGTCAACGAATGGCTACGCAGATGGTGTCGGAGAGAAGGGTTTGGATTCTTCGACAATGGGATGGTCTTCCAAGAAGAAGGATTGCTTGGTAGAGACGGGCTCCACCTCACGAAGAGAGGGAAGAGCATCTTTGCAAGCAGGCTGGCTAACCTAGTGAGGAGGGCTTTAAACTAGGTTCACCGGGGGAAGGAGACCAAAGCCCTGAGGTAAGTGGGAAAGTGGGATACTGGGAGGAAGCACAAGCAGGAGACCGCAAGAGGGGAGGACTCCTGTCTCAGACCGAGAAAGCGGGACAATCAGCGAGTTATCTCAAGTGCCTATACACAAATGCAAGAAGCCTGGGGAACAAGCAGGGAGAACTAGAAGTCCTGGCACAGTCAGGGAATTATGATGTAATTGGAATAACAGAGACTTGGTGGGATAACTCACATGATTGGAGTACTGTCATGGATGGATATAAACTGTTCAGGAAAGACAGGCAGGGCAGAAAAGGTGGGGGAGTTGCTTTGTATGTAAGAGAGCAGTATGACTGCTCAGAGCTCCAGTACGAAACTGCAGAAAAACCTGAGTGTCTCTGGATTAAATTTAGAAGTATGAACAACAAGGGTAATGTCGTGGTGGGAGTCTGCTACAGACCCCCAGACCAGGGGGATGAGGTGGACGAGGCTTTCTTCCAGCAACTAACAGAAATTGCTAGATCACAGGCCCTGGTTCTCATGGGTGACTTTAATCACCCTGATATCTGCTGGGAGAGCAATACAGCAGCTCACAGACAATCCAGGAAGTTTCTGGAAAGTGTAGGGGACAACTTCCTGGTGCAAGTGCTGGAGGAACCAACTAGGGGAAAAGCTTTTCTTGACCTGCTGCTCACAAACAGGGAAGAAATAGTAGAGGAAGCAATAGTGGATGGGAACCTGGGAGGCAGTGACCATGAGATGGTCGAGTTCAGGATCCTGATACAAGGAAGAAAGGAGAGCAGTAGAACAGAGACCCTGGACTTTAGAAAAGCAGACTTTGACTCCCTCAGGGAACTGATGGGCAAGGTCCCCTGGGAGAATAACATGAGGGGGAAAGGAGTAGAGGAAAGCTGGCTGTATTTTAAAGAAACCTTATTGAGGTTGCAGGAACAAACCATCCCCATGTGTAGGAAGAAAAGTAAATATGGCAGGCGACCAGCTTGGCTTAACAGTGAAATCCTTGCTCGTCTTAAACACAAAAAAACAGCTTACAAGAAGTGGAAGATTGAACAAATAACCAGGGAGGAGTATAAAAGTATTGCTCAGGCATGCAGGTGTGAAATTAGGAAGGCCAAATCACACTTGGAGTTGCAGCTAGCCGGAGATGTTAGGAGTAACAAGAAGGGTTTCTTTAGGTATGTTAGCAACAAGAAGAAAGTCAAGGAAAGTGTGGGCCCCTTGCTGAATGAGGGAGGGAACCTAGTGACAGAGGATGTGGAGAAAGCTAGTGTACTAAATGCTTTTTTTGCCTCTGTCTTCACAGACAAGGTCAGCTCCCAGACAGCTGCACTCTGCAGCACGGTATGGGGAGGAGGTGACCAGCTCTCTGTGGAGAAAGTAGTAGTTCGGGACTATTTAGGAAAGCTGGACGAGCACAAGTCCATGGGGCCGGATGCGCTGCATCCGAGGGTGCTAAAGGAGTTGGCCGATGAGATTGCGGAGCCATTGGCCATTATCTTTGAAAAATCATGGCGATCGGGGGAGGTCCCGGACGACTGGAAAAAAGCTAATGTAGTGCCCATCTTTAAGAAAGGGAAGAAGGAAGATCCAGGGAACTACAGGCCAGTTAGTCTCACCTCAGTCCCTGGAAAAATCATGGAACAGGTCCTCAAGGAATCAATCCTGAACCACTTAAAGGAGGGGAAAGTGATCAGGAACAGTCAGCATGGATTCACCAAGGGCAAGTCATGCCTGACTAACCTAATTGCCTTCTATGATAAGATAACCGGCTCTGTGGATGAGGGGAAAGCAGTGGATGTGCTATTTCTGGACTTTAGCAAAGCTTTTGATACAGTCTCCCACAGTATTCTTGCCAGCAAGTTAAAGAAGTATGGGCTGGATGAATGGACGGTAAGGTGGATAGAAAACTGGCTAGATGGTCGGGCTCAACGGGTAGTGATCAATGGTTCCTTGTCTAGTTGGCAGCCGGTATCAAGTGGAGTGCCCCAAGGGTCGGTGCTGGGGCCGGTTTTATTCAATATCTTCATTAACGATCTGGAAGATGGTGTGGACTGCACCCTTAGCAAGTTTGCAGATGACACTAAACTGGGAGGAGTGGTTGATACGCTGGAGGGTAGGGATAGGATACAGAGGGACCTAGACAAATTAGAGGATTGGGCCAAAAGAAATATGATGAGGTTCAACAAGGACAAGTGCAGAGTCCTGCATTTAGGACGAAAGAATCCCATGCACTGCTATAGACTAGGGACCGAATGGCTGGGCAGCAGTTCTGCAGAAAAGGACCTAGGGGTTACGGTGGACGAAAAGCTGAATATGAGTCAACAGTGTGCCCTTGTTGCCAAGAAGGCTAATGGCATTTTGGGTTGTATAAGTAGGGGCATTTCCAGCAGATCGAGGGATGTGATCATTCCCCTCTACTCAGCACTGGTGAGGCCTCATTTGGAGTACTGTGTCCAGTTTTGGGCCCCACACTACAAGAAGGATGTGGATAAATTGGAGAGAGTCCAGCGGAGGGCAACAAAAATGATTAGGGGGCTGGAGCACATGACTTACGAGGAGAGGCTGAGGGAACTGGGATTGTTTAGTCTGCAGAAGAGAAGAATGAGGGGCGATTTGATAGCTGCTTTCAACTACCTGAAAGGGGGTTCCAAAGAGGATGGATCTAGACTGTTCTCAGTGATAGAAGATGACAGAACAAGGAGTAATGGTCTCAAGTTGCAGAGGGGGAGGTTTAGGTTGGACATTAGGAAAAACTTTTTCACTAGTAGGGTGGTGAAGAACTGGAATGGGTTACCTAGGGAGGTAGTGGAATCTCCTTCCTTAGAGGTTTTTAAGGTCAGGCTTGACAAAGCCCTGGCTGGGCTGATTTAGTTGGGTTTGGTCCTGCTTTGAGCAGGGGGTTGGACTAGATGACCTCCTGAGGTCCCTTCCAACCCTGAGATTCTATGATTCTATGATTTACTTTCTCATTCACAAAGTGGGTGTAGATTCTCTGCTGTGGATCAGTGCTGAAGGTTATCACTAATAAACAGCTTACAGGCTTCTTCCCCTCTTTTGAAATGTGGTGTAATGTACCAGCTGGTATGATGAACATGACTGCCCTCTACAGAAGAGAATCAAAGCAGTTGAAGACTCAAGAGTTTGTGATGGTAGGAGGGGCTGCAAAGGGGACCTAAGTATACTTAAGGCAATTCAGCTTTAGCTCAAATGACTGAGCTCTGTCATTTGGGGGGAGGGATAGCTCAGTGGTTTGAGCATTGGCCTGCTAAACCCAGGGTTGTAAGTTCAATCCTTGAGGGGGCCACTTAGGGATCTGGGGCAAAATTGGTCCTGCTAGTGAAGGCAGGGGGCTGGACTCAATGACCCTTCGGGGTCCCTTCCAGCTCTATGAGATAGGTATATCTCCATATATTTTGGAAAGAGAAGGTCCTTGTGCCCATGCACGGGTGGTCCCTGTAGATACACGACTATGGATTTCCTACAAGAGCACCAGGCTGCCCAGCTGTCCCCTCTTGTGTTTAAAACAGGAGGTCTTGGGTTGATTGTGGCTAAATAATGGAACATGAAAAAAAGAAGATGGGGGACTTCAGTCCAAGGAATGTGCAAAATGATGCTGTGAGTGAACACTACCTTTTTCTGGAACAGAGTAACCCTAAACATTATCATATGTGGTACTGCATCTAACAGGAGTGTTTGGGTTAGTTTCTGGGTGCAGCAGTAACCGAAAGAATGGGCCAGCTCCTCAGCTGGTATAAATCAGTGTAGCTCAGCTGAAGTCAGTAGAGTTACATTGATTCCCCCCAACTGAGGATCTAGTCCTACACCTCTTTTCTCTCACATGGCACTGATTAAATATAGCAGTGATTCTCAATCTTTTCCATAGCTTGACTTCATAGAATCATAGAAATGTAGGCGTGTAAGAGACCTTGATAGGTCATCTAGTCCAGTCTCCTGCACTGAGGCAAGACTAAGTATTATCTAGACCAGTAGTGGGCAACCCACGGCCCGCAGGCTGCATGTGGCCTGTCAGGATAATCCACTGGTGGGCCATCAGACAGTTTGTTTACATTTGCATGGCCGCCCGCAGCTCCCAGTGGCTGTGGTTCACCATTCCCAGCCAATGGGAGCTGCGGGGAGTGGCGGCCAGCACATCCCTGTGGCCCGCGCCACTTCCTGCAGCTCCCATTGTCTGGGAACGACAAACTGCGGCCACTGGGAGCTGCGGCTGGCCACGCAAATGTAAACAAACTGTCTGGCGGCCCACCAGCAGATTACCCTGATGGGCTGCCTGCATCCATGGGCCTCAGGTTGCCCACCACTGATCTAGACCATCCCTGATAGGTGTTTGTCTAACCTGCTCTTAAACACCTCCAATGATGGAGATTCCACAACTTCCTCAGGTAATTTGTACCAGTGCTTAATTATCCTTATAGTTAGGAAGTTTTTCCTAATATCTAACCCAGTGGTCCCCAACCTTTTTCGTCTGGCGGGCGCCAAAAAACAACAACAACAAACCAAGCGCTGCCGGCGGGCGCCAAAAAAACAAACAAACCCCGAGCGCTGCCGGCGGAGCAAAAAAAAACAAAAACAAAAAACCCCGAGGGCTATGCGGGCGCACTTACACCCCCTGGCGGGTGCAATGGCGCCCGCGGGCACCGCATTGGGGACCCCTGATCTAACCTAAATCTCCCTTGCTGCAAATTAAGCCCATTACTTCTTGTCCTGTCCTCAGTGTATAAGGAGAACAATTTATCACCCTCGTTTTTATAACAGCCTTTTACATACTTGAAGACTGTTATCATGTCCCTACACCATCAATCTTCTCTTCTCCAGACTAAACAAACCTATTCATTTCAATCTTTCCCCATAAGTCATGTTTTCTAGACCTTTAATCATTTTTGTTCAATTTGTTCACATCTTTTCCAAAGTATGCTGCCCAGAACTGGACACAGTATTCCTGTGGAGGCCTTATCAGTGCTGAGTAGAGTGGAACAATTACTTCTCGTGTCTTGCTTACAATACTCCTGCTAATATATCCCAGAATGATGTTTGCTTTTTTTGCACCAATATTACTTTGTTGACTCATATTTAGTTTGTGATCCATTGTAACCCCCATATCCTTTTCTGCAGTACTCCTTCCTAGGCAGTCATTTCCCATTTTGTATTTGTGCAATTGATTATTCCTTCCTAAGTGTAGTATTTTGCATTTTTCCATATTGAATTTCATCCTATGTGTTTCAGATCATTTCTCCAGTGTGTCAAGATAATTTTGAATTCTAATCCTTTCTCCAAAGTGCTTGCAATCCCTTCCAGCTTGGTATCATCCACATACTTTATAAGTATACTTTCTACACCATTATCCAAATAATTTAGGAAGATATTGAATGGAACCGGACACAAGACAGATCCCTGTGGGACCCCACTCCATATGCCCTTCCAGCATGACTGTGAACATTGATAATTACTCTCTGAGTATGCTTTTCCAATCAATTGTGCACCCCCCTTATAATAGGTTCATCTCTAGGATATATTTACCTAGTTTGCTTATGAGAAGGTCATGTAAGACAGTATCAAAAGCCTAACTAAAGTTGAAATATATCACATCTACTGCTTCCCCCCTATCCACAAGGCTTGTTACCCTGTCAAAAAAGGCCATTAGCTGGGTTTGAAAATGAATTGTTCTTGACAAATCCATGTTGGACAATTACTTATCACCTTATTATCTTCTAGGAGCTTACAAATTGATTTTGATTATTTGCTCCACTATCTTTCCAGATACCAAAATTAAGATGACTGGTTTATAATTCCATGGGTTGTGCTTACTCCTGTTTTTATAGTCATGAACTTTATTTGCCTTTTTCCAATCCTCTGGGATCTCTGCCATCCTCCACAAGTTCTCAAAGATAATTGCTAATGGCACAGAGATCATTTTCAGCCAGTTCCTTAAGTATTCTAGGATGTATTTCATCAAGTCCTGATGACTCACAGCTAAAATTCTAAACTTGTTCTATCCTTATTTTAGCCTCAGATCCTACCCTATTTACACTGATTTTCACTATGTTAGTCTTCCAATCACTGCTAACCCTTTTGATGAAAACGGATACAAAAAGGCATTTAACATTTCGGCCATTGCTGCATTTTCTGTTATTGTCTCTCCCTCCTCATTGAGTAATGGGACTACTCTGTCCTTGGTCTTCCTCTTGCTTCTAATGTATTTGTAAAATGTTTTCTTTTACCCTTTATGTTCCGCTAGTTTAATCTTAATTTTGTGCCTGGGCCTTTTAACTTTGTCCCTACATGCTTGTGTTATTTTTCTGTATTCATCTTTCATAATTTGACCTAGTTTCCACTTTTTGCGTGACTCTTTTTTGAGTTTCAGGTTGTTGAAGATCTCCTGGTTAAGCCAGGATTATATCTTACCATACTTCCTATCTTTCCTCTGCGTTGGGATAGTTTGTTCCTGTGAGTTTAATAAAATTTCTTTAAAAAACTACCAACTCTCCTGAACTCTTTTTCCCCATCCCCATGCTACGAGAGCAAAAGGTTTTGGGATCCCTTTTCTATAACGAAAGGGAGGGTAATCCCAACCCTACAAAACTGGTTGTGGCCTCCAGGTTGAGAGCCCGAGGACTACAGAATATCCTATCCAATACCAGAATGATGGGGAGAGGGTGCTAAATAAACTCGGTTTAGTTTTGATTCCAGGCCTTAAAAGGCACTGAAAGAAATGAAAATAGAGCAGCCTATTCATTAGACACAAAATTCCCCCAATCAGATGGAGTGGAATTAAATTATCTGTCACTGGACAGAGAAGATTTAATTATGGTGGTACCACTTGGACATCTGACCTATTTACTTCCTTCTGTATAGCTGGTATGCTCCAGCTAGATGCTTCTTATGGTTAGAAAGGGGAATCTGAAGCAGCTTTGTTGGGATGAAGGCATTCTGAGGATTTGCCTGATGGACAATTTCCTATTGAAGTGAGGAACTGTGAAGAAATGCCACATTTCTGAAGTTCAGAAGACTGGGTTGGCTCAAGAGAATAGTAATGGGCTATGGAGCCTCTCTTTCATGTGTGGGTAGCTTATCTAGCAACACAGGAATTGCCATACTAGAACAAACCTGAGTTCCATCTAGTCCAGTATCCTGTCTCCAACAGTGGCCAGTACCAAATGCTTCAGAGGAAGGTGCAAGATACCCCACAGTACGCAGATGTGGGATAATCTGCGATCATGATGTTCTCATCCTGACCCCTAATAGTTAGAGATTGCCTTAAAACCTGGAGCATGAGGCTTTTTATTTGTTTGCATTAACAATTAAAACTCTGGATATTCTTGTTATCCATATAAATGTCCAATCCCTCTTTGAATCTTGCTAAATTTGTGGCCTCAAAAATCCTGTGGCAGTGAGTTCCACAGTCTAATTGAGCACTGAGTGAAAAAGTATTTCCTCTTATCAGTTTTGAATTTGCTGTCTTTCATTTTGAATTTGCTGTCTTGAATTTGTTGTTGAATGTTCCTTTGTTGTGAAACAGGGAGAACAGAAACTCCCAACCCACCTTGTCTAGACTTTTCATTATTTTATTTGATTTTATCATGTCCCCTGTCATTTCCTTTCTAAAATAAAGTCAAAATCTTTTCAATCTCTCTTCATGAGAGCTTTTCCATCACCCTAATCTACTTGTCACCCTTCTCTAAATCCCTTCTATTTCTGCAATATCCTTTTTGAGATGCACACGGTATTCATGGTGAGGCTGCACCACTGATTTACATAATGGTATTATAAGAATTTCTGCATTATTCTCCACCTGCTTCTTTATGCATTTTAAATGGAACCCTTCATTGCGCTATCCACAGTGATGGCCAGGTCCCTTTCCTCAGCTGCTACAATTAATTTAGACCCATGTAAGGTGTATGAATAGTTCAAATTTTCCTCTTCAATGTCCATTACTGTGCATTGTGGCAGGGGCTCTCTCTTTGTTCTGTGTTTGTACAGTGCCTGGTCTATCACTTGGGCTCCTGGATGCTACGATAATGCAAATAATAAATAATGATAATTTATTGAAATTGAAATTCATCTGCCATCATGTTGCCCATTCCTCTAGCTTGGTTAAGTCCTTCTGAAGTTCCTTACAGTCTTCTCTGGATTCGACTAACATTAATAACTTTGAGTTATCTGCACATTTTGCCACTGATTCCTGGATCTTGGCCTTAGCTTGTTCCCAGGACTTGGTATTTGTCTTTTGACCTTGGCTCTGACCCTTGGCTCCCGATTCTTGGCTCCAGCTCAGTCTCACTCAATGGACTTGGAAACCTGGCTCCTGATTAGGGCTCCGACCTTTAGGCCTGGTCACCTCTGTTTCAACCATTAGGCCAGCCTTCCTGACCATGAGGCAAGACTGCCCACAGCCTGGTCACAAACACTAAGTTCACTAGAGTTGCCTCTCCAGCCCATCAGAGTGATCAGGCTGCACCATGAATCACAAGTCAGGAGAGCAGCCTCATGCCATTCATGGGCATTGCACTCTCCCTCAGCAACTATGATTGTACCAAGTAAGTGTTGGTGGTGTTGTTTCAATTTTACAGATGAAGAAACTAAGGTGCAGAGAGGTGAAGTGACTTGCCGAATGCCACCACACAAGTCAGTGGCAGATCTAGGGACAGAATCCAGGCTTTCTAATGATCCTCCACTCTGACCACGACATAGCACCGCCTCCTCTGTATCACTGCCCACATTACCTGCGACACCGCCAAGTAAGTGCTGTAAATTCCCAGTAATTAGAGCCACTACTCCTTGACGTAGGTTCCTCTCATTGAGCTGCAAGGAGCTGAGAGTGTAACATAAACCTGCAGTGCGAAGTTACTCAAAGGTCAGTGTTTACCATTGTGCTAGGCAAGCCAGAAACCTGATTAGCAGTTGCCTGATCCAGGGAGTGCTCTGTGTGGGTGTAGAGTTGAAGGGCAAACAAACCAGAGTATTTTCAGAAAAGTAAGCTCCTGAAAACCTTTGTGTGTTCTAGTCAAAAACTGGCAGTTCAGCCTGGAGAATTAGGCAGCACAGTCTTCCATTAAGACAGCACTACCAAGCGTAATTATCTTACTTCCTTCATTTAACTGGAAGAAAAGTGTCAGTGAATGAAGTGATACCATGTATATCATTTCTCAGAGTTCTTGCGCTTTCCTCACCAATGAGGGGCCCTTCAAAGACAGGCTCAGTCTGATTTTGCTGTTTCTGCCCTGGTGAAAAGGAAGGCCGCCTCACAGCGTGCAGTATTTCTTAAGTGAATACAGTGTGTGTAGGTTTTTACACCGTATAATACAGTGACTGTAAGTACACCCTAATTACATTGCAGTTGCATTGTAATTATGCTGTGATGACACTGTTCATAATCCCAAATATCCAGAGAGTCCTATGGCACCTTTAAGACTAACAGATGTATTGGAGCATAAGCTTTCGTGGGTGAATACCCACTTCGTCAGACGCATGTAATGGAAATTTTCAGAGGCAGGTATAAATATGCAGGCAAGAATCAGTCTGGAGATAACGAGGTTAGTTCAATCAGGGAGGGTGAGGTCCTCTGCTAGCAGTTGAGGTGTGAACACCAAGGGAGGAGAAACTGCTTTTGTAATTGGCTAGCCATTCACAGTCTTTGTTTAATCCTGAGCTGATGGTGTCAAATTTGCAAATGAACTGAAGCTCAGCAGTTTCTCTCTGGAATCTGGTCCTGAAGTTCTTTTGCTGTAAGATGGCTACCTTGACATCTGCTATTGTGTGGCCAGGGAGGTTGAAGTGTTCTCCTACAGGTTTTTGTATATTGCCATTCCTGATAACTGACTTCACCAGCAACCACACACCGCACCATAACAACTCTAACTCAGGAACCAATCCATGCAACAAACCTCGATGCCAACTCTGCCCCCATATCTACACCAGCAACACCATCACAGGACCTAACCAGATCAGCTACAACATCACCGGTTCATTCACCTGCACGTCCACCAATGTTATATATGCCATCATGTGCCAGCAATGCCCCTCTGCTATGTACATTGGCCAAACTGGACAGTCACTACGTAAAAGGATAAATGGACACAAGTCAGATATCAGGAATGGCAATATACAAAAACCTGTAGGAGAACACTTCAACCTCCCTGGCCACACAATAGCAGATGTAAAGGTAGCCATCTTACAGCAAAAGAACTTCAGGACCAGACTCCAAAGAGAAACTGCTGAGCTTCAGTTCATCTGCAAATTTGACACCATCAGCTCAGGATTAAACAAAGACTGTGAATGGCTAGCCAACTACAAAAGCAGTTTCTCCTCCCTTGGTGTTCACACCTCAACTGCTAGCAGAGGACCTCACCCTCCCTGATTGAACTAACCTCGTTGTCTCCAGACTGATTCTTGCCTGCATATTTATACCTGCCTCTGGAAATTTCCATTACATGCATCTGACGAAGTGGGTATTCACCCACGAAAGCTTATGCTCCAATACATCTGTTAGTCTTAAAGGTGCCACAGGACTCTCTGTTGCTTTTTACAGATCCAGACTAACACGGCTACCCCTCTGATTCTTGACTCAAATATCTACTAATTCATGTACTTGGAATTGAAACTATAGGACTGAGGCCTGGTCTACACTAGAAAATTAGGTCAGTTTAACTATGTCTCTCAGGGGTGTGAAAAATCCACACCCCTGAGTGATGTTGTAAAGCTGACCTAAGTCCCCAGTGTAGACAGTGCTAGGTCAGTGGAGGAATTCTTCTGTTGACCTAGCTATCTCCTCTTGGGGAAGTGGGTTACCTAAGCTGACAGGAGAACCCCCTCTCCCCATTGGTGTACGTAGTATCTACACTGAAGCGTGACAGCAACACAGCTGTGCCGCTGTTGAGTTTTAAATGGAGACAAGACCTGAAATACTTAAATCACCTCATGTTAAACTTCCTGCAAAGTTTTATGATTAAAAATCAAAGTACTTGCATCTATATCAAGAGTTTGGTAATTAATATATGCATTTTTGGAATCCAGGTACATTAAAATACACTGCAGTTTACACTAATTACTTTGTGGCTTTATTTTCGGATACATGCAACCTCCACAAAAAGTGCAAGAATGATAACTTTGTTGTAATCACAGTGTAATTAATTTATCTGTGTTCTGAAAAGATGTATTAAGTACAAACCTGAGGAATAATAAAGTAATTCAGTCATGTAGTGGCATGAATTAGTGGTCAGCAGGATCACGTTATAATTACAGTATACCTACAAAGTAAAAACAGTCATCGCATAGAGCATAACAGATCTTTATAAATTTGCTTTTCTCAGTCCTTTTTCTTTTTGCTTTTCTCTTTAGTATCCCAGGAAAACTTTAGTTATTGGGGAAGTTTTTCATGAAAAGTGAGTCTTACAACCTTCTGGGTGCAGTCCAATAAGCAGAGAAACGGTTCCTTAAGTCCACTCCTTTTGTGTCCTTCCGTCACAGGCCCAAAGTGGTTCCGTAGAGGTCAGCTCCTGCATGTTTGTGCAATGTTGTGCCATGCTGCTGCAACTTCATCATGCACTGATGCTACATCACAAAGCAATGGGTGGGGCAAAGAATGGAGAATTGAGTCAACCTTTGGGAGGCAGTTGAGAACTTTTAAGAAGAGCCAGAAAACTGTCTCATGTTGTTCATATAAAAATTAACCTCAAATTCACCAGGGATGTCCTCACAACCCTCTGGCAATTGGGGATCTATTGACTTCCAGGCTTCCAGGCTTATTTCAAGAGCTGATGCTCAAAAAAGTGTTCAAATATTGGAAAATTAAGGGGGGAGGGGGAATTTACACTACTGCACAGCCTCCAGATTGTTCAATGAGTCTCCCAAAATAAACCACAGGACCTATTAGTCCTACTTCCTTCAGTGACCCAGTTACCATATAAAATACGTCATAGGAAGCAAGCAAAGATAAACAAAAACAGAAAAGTGATGGGAAGATTTCATAAGTGGATCCCAAGTTTAGCTTCACCCTACAGGTTATCACTATAAACATTCCTGAGGGAACTGTGTCTTAAGAACTTTGTGCTTAGGGTTTAATAAGCATTTAACTTGTTTAATTAAAAGTTAAGCCATGAGAGATTGCAGATGCAATAGCTTTCTATCTGTAAGGAAAAGTGCCCAGGTCAGTATGTGAATGGAAACAAATGAGGGTAACAGCTGTTAGGCACATCCGTCTAGCTGCTTGTGTGACCCCTATCAGCTTAATATTTGAGCATCTCACAGTCATTGATGTATTTATGCTCACCAGACCCTTGTGCAGTGGAATAGTGCTGTTGTGCCCACATTGCAGATGGGAAACTGAAGCACCTAGAGATCATGTAACTTACCCAAGGTTACATAGAAAGCCTCTGGTAGAACTGGGAACTGAAGCTGGATCTCTGAGTCCCAGGCTAGTACCTTAAGCACAAGATCTTTCTTCCCCTTTCATACTTCACTTAGGTTCCTAAGCGCACATTTGAGCATACAGATATGGATCTGGGTGCCCTAACTTATATGCCTGGATTTGAGAACACGGTACAGTTACTGTTGTGTTCAGCTGAGTGTAAAACCCCCTGGTTTAAATGAGCAGAGGCAGTTGGCAGAGTGATCACAAAGAAAGGTCTTTGATTCTGGACCTCACTTCCCCCTTGGTCTACAGGATCCTGGGTTTCTTTAGCCAGCAATTTATCTTGGTGACACGTACTTCTTATTTTGTGGACTTCCACATTGCTAGTGTGAACAAGACAGATAGGTTCCATGATCAATAATACTTAGCATTTGTCAACCATAGTTCTGCAATTACTTTACACAGGCAGGTATAATTAAACCCCTTTTACAGAAAGAGAAACTGAGGCACAGACAGATGATGACAGCCAAACACAAGAGAGTCACAACTAGAACCTAGGTTTACAGATTCCTTCTCCACCACCCAGTCCACTGGGTTCATGCTACCTGTATTATCTAGCACAAATACAATGGGACATAGTCATCTGTTTCCAGTACTGCAACGTAGACTACTAAATAAAATCTGTTGATTTTACATAGGGAGGAGGAGGGATTTGAGATAAATCTGGCTGTATTATTATAAGTTGACTGCAACTCTGGTGAAGTAATGTGAGTTTAGGAAAGACTAAATAGACTGGGTCTTTAATGAGTTTATGTAATTGTAGGTTTCATGAAAGGTAAAAACACTGAGAGACTGATGGCTGAAACCCTCCATTTATCCACTGTCCAGGCAAAGGGAACTGGAAATCAACCAGGTAAAGTTCCCTTTTCATAATACCAGCAAACACAGGCTGCACTGGGTAACCTATGGGCTACAGGGTCTTCTACCTTCCAGCCATTAATATAGCAGGATTCAACACAGACGATTTTCTTCTTCTTCCACTTTGTACCTCCTCCCTTTTTGAGTCTACACAATTGAGGCCACCAACTACACAGGACTTCCCCTCAGTGCCTTTCAGTGTGGCTCACTAATTGGCTAGAAGGGAGTGCCATTTAGCAAAACGAGATACAGTCTTTTCCCTTTCCCATCCCACAGAAGCTGGAGTACAACTGCTCCTTACTGGTGCCGCTGACAAGCTAAATTTCTCATTCAATGGACTGAGGCAAGTGGAAACCATTTTAAGGTAATTGAGCAGAGGGGAACTAAGGTGGGTTACAAATTCCACACTAGCAAGGTAACAGGTTCTCCCCTACAGAGCTATATTAAAAAACAAACATCCCCCCCCACACACACACACACAGCTGTTTCAACTCCCAGAGATTCATGAGAATCCAGGCTAAGCTCAGGTTTGCTTGAAATGCTAGGATTCCTGAGCAAAAATGTTGACAAACTTGCCCCAATTTTTAGCTAGGCAAGTTCAGTGGGGTGACTTTCAACCAAATGAGCTCCCTCCCCGCCATGGGCATGGGTGCAGCAGCTGTATGTCTAGGTGTCTTTTTTTGCAGCTGGCTGGTGTAAACCATATATCTAGTGTAAGTATTTCGGAGGCCTGGCCTACACACAGTTTTTGTACTAGTATGTCTATTTCACTTCAGAGGGAATGTGTGTGTGTCTTGTCTACACTCATTGGAAGAGCTATACCGGTATAAGGCACCTTCATATTCATATTGCTGCATCCAGGTTAGGGAGGTTGTACTGCTTTAACTATACTCGTACAGCTAAAGCAGTTTGTTTATGGACAAGCCATAAGTATCTATCACCTTGACTTCTACCTAGCAGAGCTGTGGGACCTTGGCTTGTTAAAGTATTGGAGAGTCTCTCAAAACTCACCCACCTGAAACATAAGCATAATATGCAGGGCTGTGTTTTTGTCCCAGCTCATAAAGCAGGCAGAGTCTAACCCAGCAGCTGCCAGACCGCAAAGTCTACTGTCTTTTGCTTCCCTGTCATAGAGTTGACCTTGAAAATGTACTTGCTGCAATTGCTCTGTCTCTTCACTTTGTCGTGTCAATGACTATTGAAAAGCTCACTCTGCTCTGCCTGTGTTACTGATGTTCCTGAGCCATTGTCTGTATCACACTAACTACCTCTGACTGTGTCTGGCAAAAATTTAATATAACATCTCAAAAACAAGAATAAA
Source organism: Platysternon megacephalum (assembly GCA_003942145.1). Taxonomy (NCBI): domain Eukaryota; kingdom Metazoa; phylum Chordata; order Testudines; family Platysternidae; genus Platysternon; species Platysternon megacephalum. The sequence goes on from QXTE01000377.1 coordinate 414,549, forward strand.
AAGACTAATTCTAAAGAGCACCCTCTAATGCAAAGGATCCCAAACTTTGTCCTATCCTGACCCCCTTTCTGACTGCCCAAATCATACTTATCTATAATGGGCAATATTAATACACTGGGCCAAATTCAAAGGAGCTAACTGTACATGGAGTATATTTGCTTTTTTTCAGAGCAAGGTAGAATGCAACCTGCTCAGGCTCCCATTGACTTAAATGGGAGCCATTTTGTATCCTGAGGTTGGAGAATCAGGGCCCCAGTAGCTCAAATACCTCTGGACCGGTGAATATATTGTAGCCCTCAAGAAAATTGGGTCCGTTATGTCCTACCTGAAAACTGGTCTTGTAAGAATGAACACACTCACTGGTTTGCAGGCATTGTCTCTTATGTATGTATTTGTTTGTTGTGTTTGAAAGCAGTGTCCTGGGGATTGATGTCCATGGGTTTATATGGTAATCCCCACACTCTGTAAACTCCCTGTCCATTTTGACATGAGAAGATTGTATCAGTGTAGTGGGAATAATGAGAAAGGATTGAGCTACAAAAAATCTGCCCCAGATCTTGAATGTACTAGAATTCAATTATGCTTGGAGCTGGGGAATCTGGTTTTGCCCATTTTGAAGGGAGTAAATTTTTCAAAAGCACCTATGTGACTTAGGAGCCTACCTCCCATTGAAAGTAAATGGGATGTAGAATCCTAAGTCACTTATGTGCTTTAGATAATTTGACCTTGACCTTGATAATTTGTGATAGTAAGATCCAGGCTCCAATTTCAAACACCCCAAAGCCTGAGGCTGTTCATATCATGGGCTTAGACTTCTAATTTGGTTTGGGCTCAACCCTAGAAATAATGTAGTTAGAATCAAAGGCCAGAAGGGACCACTAGATCATCTCATCTGACCTACTGTATATCACAGACCACTAGACACCACCCTGCCACCTCCACACCAAGTCCAACCCCCACCATAATTAGACAAAAGGATCACAGCCCTCAGGAGACTAAACCATTGTATGCCACAAGCAGAGGATAAGAGGGACTGAGGTGCACCAAATGTGGGCATTGTAGCTCCCAGCTCTATATTATATGTCATGAGTCTGATTATGATCTCAGATTGGTTTTATGCCTGTATAAATCCATTGGTTTCTATGAAGTTATTCCTGATTTACCCCCTGTAAGTGAGAGGAGAATCAGACTCCCAGAGTGTTACTTTATCTGTGAGATCAGTGCATGAAAACTTGGCAGTACTGACAATATATCATGCATGACGATACTAGGTCTCATGCCCCAGCCTGTGCCTCCTACGCATGAGAGACAAGTCTTGAAAGGAAAGACTCAAAGAAACTCCAGCTTCAGCCTATATTACATATCAACTTGAAACCTCTGGTGTTTTGTTCAGGTTGCCAAATTAACAGAACTGCTGATCAAAAATCCTCTTGGCAGTGTCTAATAACAGGCTTTTCAAAGGCCTATATTTTTCCGTAGCTGCTGCTCTTCAAAAATTTTAATGCTTTGTTTTGACTTAACTAAAGGTTTGGGTGGGTGGGTGGTCTGAAAATCCATATGGGCCACTTTAATTACTTTAGTCACACTACTGCTTCAAGTTACCATAGCATCCTCTGTTTTTCTCCCCTCCCTCCCCGCCCCCAGTAATGACAGAACGCTAAAAATGAATTAGTTCTTTCAGTTGAATTAGTTATAAACCATTTTTATTCCATGTCTCTTTCCAGAGATCCACAGTTCATGGGTCTTTGCTGCCTGGTGATTGAATTGTTTGACTAAGTTAATAATGAAGCTGTTAGAAATGAATAGGGCTAGATTTTTCAAAAGAGCTCAGCATGTGATGGCTAGTCATACTCTCACTGACTTTCAATAAGTTTTCCTCTCTAATGCCTGCATGGAGTCACGCCACTTTGCTCTGTGATCTTGTTTGATCTCACCTGCTAAGCAGATTTACTTTTGATCGGCCCTTGGATTGGACTCAAGGGAAAGCCACTCCTGGAAGTGGTGTAGGTATTGCAGTACAGCGGCAGGGCTGAACCAGTGTCCCTAGGATGGTGTTGGGGTGATGCTGTGCATAGGTGCTGGAACTAGAGGTGCTGGGTGTGCAGCCACACCCCTTGGCTTGAAGTGGTTTCCATCATACACAGGGTTTACAGTTTGGTTCAATGGCTCTTAGCACCTCCACTATACAAATTGTTCCAGCAGCCCTGGGGCTGTGTTCTTGAAGTTGCCCTCTGTGCGATTATTAAAAATCCCAAGGCATTTTTTTTCACAAGGGTGTTACTCATGTCCTGGCTAAAATACATATGGCTAATTACATCCTCCCTATGTAAATCTCTCCTAGCAGCTTCTGTCTGATCTAGGATTCTTCTTTTCTTATCCTGAACTATTGCATAGGGGTGTTGTGCACTGTTAAACAGCTGCTGCTTTCCAACCCAGAAGTAGCCACATTTCAGCATTGAGGGGAATTAATTTTGTAAAGTCCAGGAATATCCAAATTCCTCCAGTCCTGCAGAGTGTTTCCTGCCCTGCAGGGAAAATCCCATTTAATAATATTGAGTTCTTGTAAAAAAACAATAAAAACAAAAAGCCTTTCCTTTCCTACAGGGCAAGTGGAACTTTAAGACTCCAGGAATTGTACCAATATTTGGGAATCCTGTGGGACAAAAGATGCTGTGTTTGTTTGTTTATATATATAAAATCTCACACACAAATCTATTACTAACAGGGCTCTCAGTCATTTAGATACAATCTACTTAGGAGCAACTAAAACCAGAACAGAGTCCAATTTGCCTTTCTCACATGTAGCATGATATCAATGCCCCACTCCTGTGTTCCAGCAGCTCTAGCCAGTTATTCATTGCTGTCTATTTCTTCATACAGACAGACAGTTTGCTACCTTGTCTCTCTTTCCTGGGCCTTCTCTCCTCCCCCACCATTGCTGTTACTGCCTGCCTAGCCCCTGCCTCACTAAACTACTTCCTCCATCTCTGAGTCAGGGCTGATGACTATGCGGCTCCCTGATAATTCAGATGCTGAGTCATTTTCTTGGTTCCCTGGTTCAGCCTTGCCTCATTGGTGCAGTTTCCTACCCACCCTGTTCTCCACTGGTGATTCTTCCACCGAGGCTGGGGACAATATGAAGGAAAGGGTCACTGGCTATATTATTATGCTTCCTTCTATACAAGCCTGTTCTGGAGTGTAATGAAGTTCACAGTCCATGACTGTCTAGTCCAGAGCAGGATGTAGGGAGATCCCATTGTGATGGGCACCACAGGCTATGCTAGCTAGTCTGGAAGGGAGTTAGAGAGCAATGGGAAAGCTGCTCAGATCTCAGTCGGTACTGAGCAGGTTCAAAACAGTTACCTTAGGATTCAGCACAGTGGAGTACTGTCATTTCTGTCCACTGCCAGTGAGAACATCATACCAAAGAGACCATCAATCAACCAGCTCATTAAGCAAAGAGGCAAATAGATACACTGAGTTACAAGCAGCAGAGGGAGGGGGAGGAGAACCTGGAGCTGCCTGTTTCTGAGGGAGATGTTTCACCCCTTGGGCTGAGGGAGAAGGAAAGCTGTATGTGACTGTGTGACTTGGAGCATGTGGCTATATGTGAGTGTGTGTGCAGATGCCTGCTTGTTCAAGTGGATAAATGTGTTTGTGGTACATGGGAGTGCCTGTGTGCGTGAGCACAGGTTTGCACATGACATGTATATGTGAATGTTTGCATGTGGATGTGTCTCGGGGGGTATATACCCCTGACTTCCATTTCAGTTCTGTCTCAGTGAGTAAATCTTCCCTCTGTGGGCAAACCTGTTAAGGCTGCTTTTTTTAGCTGACCAGGTCTGAGGCCTATGTTTTTGGTGCCAAAGGTCTAAATTCTAATTCCCCATGCTGCGTGGCACCCGTTAACCGATTGCCATGGTTTCTCTATTTAGGAAGCCATGAATTATTACAAACTGGTGCCCAACCTGGGCAACAGAACACCAAATGAAACAAAAGTGGCTGCTTCCTAAACTGTGTGTTGCGAGGAAGAAGGTGAGAGGGAAAGGAGTTGTGTGCAGGGCCATCCTTAGGCATACGCGGCTGCGTAGGGCACCCAAAAATATGGGGCACCATTCCCCTCGCTGGCCGCGGCTGGAATTCTTTCTTCTCCGGCTCCTCCCCCGCAGGGCCGGTGCAACCCATTAGGCGACCTAGGCGGTCGCCTAGGGCACTAAGATTTGGGGGGCGCCGGCCGCCCCGGTTGTCAGCGCATTTCGGGGGCGGGACCTTCCGCCGTCTCTGTCGGGGGCGGCATTTCGGGGGCGGGACCTTCGGCGGCGCTCCTGCTCCCCCGTGCTGGGCCGGGGGGCTTCTCCCCACCCCCAACCTCGCCCCCTCCCTCCCTTGCTCCTCAGTTGGCCAGTGGAGGGCTCCAGCCTCCGGCTCTGCCGCCCCAGCCCCGAGGAGCCCAGAGTAGCGTGGCCGGTCACCGGCGGCCTGGCCCACCGCGCCCGGAGCGGAATCCCTCCCTGGACCCTGCCTGCCTGTGCCACTTGCTCTCTGGCGGGGGCCAGGCCGGGCCAGGACAGGAGAAGCGAAACTTCCATGTGAGTCAGCGGGGTGGGGGGAGTAGCTGGGCTGAGCGGAGGAGGGGACTTCAAGTGACAGTGCGCTCACTGTCTCTCACACTTCCCTAACACACGCACACACACTGTCTCTCTCACACACAGACTGGCTCTCACAGCCACATACTCTGCCTCTCATGAGTCACAGTTCTCCAATACAGATTGACACACACACACTCTGTCACACAGTCCCCCATAGGGTGACCAGATAGCAAGTGTGAAAAATCGGGACAGTGGGTTGAGGGTAACAGGAGCCTATATAAGAAAAAGCCCCAAATATCGGGACTGTCCCTATAAAATTGGGACATCTGGTAACCCTAGGCCCCCCCCCCCCCAGTCACATACACGCTCTCTCTCATACACTCTCTCACACGCGCACGCACACACACACACACTTGCATTATTGTTGTTGTTATTACTGCTTGGTACTTCCTGTCAAAATGCTCATGGTGAGCTAGGAGTGGCGAGGGGCTGCAGGAGGGCCGTGGGCTCTGGCAAGATCCAGCTCCCATGTGACAGCGCGAAGCCTGCCTTGAACCACTGCCGCAGCGTCTGCTGCGTACGAAGCTCAGTGCGTGTCAGCGATAGGGAGGGGTTCTGCGGGTCTGTGGGTGGTGGTGGTGGTGGGGTGGCTGTGCACCCTCAACACATTGGGGTCAGTGGGGCCGGCTGGGGACCGCCTTCAGTGGAGCATAGGGGCACCAGTTTAATAATACTGCGTAGGGTCCCATAAATCCTAAGGACGGCCCTGGTTGTGTGGGACATCATATTTTTCTGTTCTTCTGTGTAATTCTTTCAATTCTTACATAATCATAAGACCCCATGCAGACCCCAAAGTAAAAGCACCACGCCTCACCTGCCCCCAGGAGGCTGAGCCTTCATTATTTCAAGGCCTGAAAGTTGCCTCACTTTCCCCACAGGAGGGCAGAGAGAGGGAGGGAAATGGCCTTCTAGGCTAACAGTTGTTAAATCTCAGTGAAATTTTTTTTCCCCAAGAATCTTTCCCCCTCCCCCCGTTAAACCTCCTAGTGACCAAGTCACTGAGAATCTTGCCGCCATGTCATCTTGGGCTGTATGCTGATTAGATCTCATAGGTGAAGCAGGGTTGGCTTGTTAGTACACGGAGAGAAACCTCCAAGGAAAACCAGGGTGCTACAGGAAGTAATGCTGGTGACACTCTTGCATCTGAGTCAGTGGTGAAGAAATGTGTTAGCATGGTGCTGGGGGCGGGGGGAGCTGTGCTTTATTGAAGGTGCTATCTTTTGAATGAGATATAAAACCATGGTACTGATTATAACTATATAGAGTCCTAGTCATAAAACGTAAGGCCAGAAGGGACTGCCAGATCATCTAGTCTGTCCAGCTGTTTATCACAGGCCACCAACACCACCCAGTACCCCCACGCTAAACCCAACAACTGACATTAGACCAAGGTATTACAGCCCTCAGAAGACTAAACCATTATGTGCTGCAGGCAGAGAAGAGGGACCAACATGATTTCTTAAAATATGGTAAACAAAAGAGAGACAGCTGGAACTCAAGCTGTGTGGAAACTTTTTCTTCTGTAGTTGTATTTGTTTTCTTTAAAAATACCTCCTGTTTAAGACAGACTGTGCTTCCACATATTCTCACACTGATCACTAGCAGTTAGTAAACCTCTCATGAAACTTTTTGTAAAGGTAGATTTGTTATTCCTGCTGTTGTGACTAGTCAAATAGTTCCTCTTATAGCATCAGGTGGATACAATGTCTTACTTCATTCCCTGTCCTAAACTGTTGGTCAGTAAACTACTAAACAGTTTCCTTGTTCCACCCTAGTAGTGGCTGTACTTAAAGTGTTTTATATATGTATATATAGTCTGTAACACTTATTTGGATGCTTGGCTCTAAATCAGGGGTGGCCAACCTGAGCCTGAGAAGGAGCCAGAATTTATCAATGTACATTGCCAAGAGCCACAGTAATACGTCAGCAGCCCCCCATCAGCTCCACTCCCCGCTCCCAGCGCCTCCTGATCAGCTGTTTCGGGAGGGGAGGGGAAGGAGCGAGGGCATGGCAGGCTCAGGGGAGGGGGCGGGAAGGGGTGGAGTGGGGGCAGGGCCTGTGGCAGAGCCAGGGGTTGAACAGTGAGCACCCCCCGGCACATTGGAAAGTTGGCGTCTTTAGCTCTAGCCCCGGAGTCGGTGCCTATATAAGGAGTCGCATATTAACTTCTGAAGAGCCACATGTGGCTCCGGAGCCACAGGTTGGCCACCCCTGCTCTAAAGAATCATTACTAGATATTATGTCAAAGGTATAAATTGAAGCTATTTGTTCAAGGAAATAATCCATTTTAGGATAAGGTTCTCTGACCCCCACAGCCAAAGATTTAGTTAAGGATACTTGTGTTAGTTTGACTACTGTCTTTTGTCTGGATGGAGAATCTGACTGCACTGCACTATGGTCAGTAGAGAGAACAAGAGGCCACTAGATATGTAGAGGTGTTGGTTTGGGTTGGGGGGCTAAAGTGGAGAGACAAGAGTGGTGGAGGTAGGTCCTAGGGTTGGACAGTAGGACAGTACACAGCAGTGTTTTAGGGCTTATCTGGACTAGGGAAACTTGCTTGTGCAAACCCCATTGTTGAGACATTGCTCCAATGTGACTCACCCCAGTAACTTACTGTAGTTTCATCCGTGCAAATTCACCCAATAGAAATGAGCCCTCATCTGCAGCTCTACTAATGGAATTAGCTGTATGGAGCTTTTCGCTTGTGTTTGCCCTCTCACTTCAGTGTGAACGGGATTTGGAAATAAAACAGACTGTGAGGAAATAGCCTCAGACTGCCATTTCTTTTTGGAAAATTTTGCCAACCGTAAATATTCAGAAATCATGACTCAGACCTCAAATAGTCATGAAACTTGCTTAAAATCTTGAGAGTTTTAAAAAAATAGATATCTTTTTTTTTTTATTTGCCTCCTGATTTTGAACCTTTTAGGGTTCATGTTTTCACACTTTTCTCCGCAACCACAGGGGCTAGAAACTTACTTTTATTAATCATTGAAAGCTGAGAGTTGCACATTACCACATGACTCCAAGAGGTGGGACTTAGAGAAAAACACCAAATATCATGGCAGTTGGCAATACTGTAAATTGCTTGGGGAGTCAGTGAATGGCTATCTGGGCATCAGCCTTCTCCCCACACTAGCATGAGACCAGGTGGCATTAGGAATTCCAGACATTGAAAAAATGTCATTATTTGTAAGTGTATTTGCAAAAACATCCTTGTTTTAGCTTGTCCTGCAGCTCTGGGATACTTATGCGGTCGAGAGAGAGAGATCTGGTGCGTTCTTAGAAATAACAATGATCTTCCCTATTCAGAGGGAACAGAGAGAAGTATTTATATTGTAGTAGGGCCCAGGGCCTCCAGTGAGGACTGTGAGAGACCCCATTGTTCTAGGTGCTGTCCAGACAGATAGGAACTCGCAGTCCTGGTCTAAAGCACTTAGTTGAATAAATGTTTTCACCAAAGAGCTTGCCCTCTCTCCACCCTTCTCTACTTTCACTCTGTTCCCTGTCACCTCTGCCCTCCTCTCACAACTTCTCTTATCCCCCCATAGTCAACCCCCTTTTTCAGTCCTTTGCCCGGCACTGCAAACACCCCTCTTACCTTTCTTGCTACTTTCAGTCCCTTTCTTCTTCGCAGTCCCATCTTTTCCTTCCTGTTCTCACTCATCCTCTGACCCCAACTTCTCCCTCTCACAAACCCCTTTTTTGGCCCCTCCCAGCTCCCTCTCTCCCTATCCCCCTCAGCTTCTCAATATATATATTCAAGGGTTTCCTTGATGTTAGTTGACCTTTATATTGAAACAGAATCTGACAGGACCCTCTCCTCTTGTCCAGTGTACCTGGAGCCCATCATTTCAAGGACTCCATGGGAGGCTAGGTAGAGATATCTGTGTAAGGTCTCCTGAACAGAACGATGCTGCTTTCGCCTCTTTATTCAGGAGAGCATGGCCCAGGGACACAGCCTGTTGAACAGGTGTGATATACTGGGGAAGTACAGTATATCAAGGATGCTCTCTTCCCCTATAGGATGTGGCTAATATTTAGGTCTCCCCCTACAGTAGATACTGCTACTTTGCAGTTCATTTCTGATGCAGTTGTCTCCTCTGCAGATGTCATGTCACGAAGGTGGGTACAACCCTCAGAGGAGTATTTGACACTTATGCCTTCGTCCTTCAAATTATCACGCAAAATATAAGCCTTTGCCATGAGTGCTATGCAGCCTGATTTAGCTACTCTCTTCAAGTCCATGTCAGCAGAGCTGAAAGCAGAACTTGACATCCTGGATGAGGCAGCCAAAGTGGGTTAACTAGCTGCCTTCACTTACAATGCAGCATTTGACAGTGACTTCTTAGCAGCCTGCACATATCCACTTGGAGCTGTAGATAGCTGTAGCTTGGATCAATGGGCTAAGGTGACTGCTGTGACCTTTACAGAGTCAAAATGGCCTGGGGACTACAAGGCTCCCAAGGAGTTAACAGAATCAAAGCATTGCCCTTTACCCCAATTATTACCTATTATTTGTATTTTCCTAGTGCCAAGAGGCTCCATCCAAGATGGGGGCTCTGTCGTGCTAGACACTGCAGAAATGCATGAGAGAAAGTTCCTGCCCCAGAGAATTTACCACTGAAATAGGTAAGACAGGGAGAAGGTGGAAGAAAGGAAGGATTATCCTCCCCTATTTAAAGATGGGGAACTGAAACACTGGGTGACTGTGACTTGCCCAAGGTCACACAGGAAGCTGGCAGCAGAGATAGGAAGTGAATTATATTTTCTGAGTCACAGGCCACTGCCTCAATCACAAGACCATCCTTCATCTCTAGAGCTTTTAACCTCATGGAAGGATTTTGAAATTTCCATTTGCTCACCTAGCAGGTCTCCTATCCAAGGGCTGGCCACCCTACCAAGCATGCTGGGAACCAATAAGAGCACAGCCTGAAGTTATATGGAAACATAAGACTTTCTTCCACAAGTGAAAGCACATGATAAAGCTGATGCTTATTAGAGAGGCTTCTTGATTACTACAGAGCCCTTGGAGTTTGTCTCTCATGATGTCAGCGGACAGAAGTAGAATTCTCAGTCAGATCCTCCGTCGGGTTAGGTTTCCAAACATTTATTGGATGGCATGTGAGAGAATCTGAAGGAGAGCTCACCAGCACAGATAGCTTCCTGGCAAAGTCTGGCCCTCTAAAGCTCTCAGGTGGTCCCAGAATAAACATAGTGGCTTGAGAATGAGCGCTGTGTGCTGACAACATTGCTAAATCATGACTTCTAGGGCAGTCATCAGGATGTCTTGTGTAATGCCTACTGCTGTATTGTGATCCCTTCAGATCTTCCAGAAGCCAAAGAGAGAAAAACAAAGTGAAGGAGACCTACCTCCAAAAGCAAAGCTGAGCTGCTAGTAGTAGTGCTGGTGATTCAGCAGGTGCCGCTCTTCTCTCTGAGGCAACTTGTTAGAGGCTACTGTTCTGGTGGATTACTATTGTTTTCGCAGTGTCTGGAAAGGTCCTAGCCTGAAGTGCAGAGAATCTAATTTTCAGAGGTGATGCAACCAAGGGGTAACCAATCAGTGAGGTGGAGAGGTTGGGGAAGAAGGCCAGTGATCCCCATAATAAGATTCCCCAGGTATGCAACCAAGGCTTGTGCACAGCATGGTTGAACAATTAAAAATATTTAAATAAATATGTCTAAAACAATGTTTTATAAAAGAACCCCAATGATCTTGATTGACTTTTTGTGGGCACCTTGGTAGGTGTGAATGTGAAGAGGGTAATGGCCGGGCAAACAGTTTGAGGAGGGTATACCAGGCATAAGGAACATTGTGGAGAGTGCATGAAGGTGGTGCTAAAGGAAGCAGACACTGGGGGTGAAATTCTGGCCCTATTCAAGTCAAAGGCAAAACTCCGACTAACCCAACTGGTGACATTTGGGAGATACATGAAAAATAAATCCAGTTCCTCTCTACCTGTGGGAATTAAAGATCTAATGCCACTGAGGGTTTCTAAATGAGGGCTTCAGCAGCTCCTTTAACTTCAAGCCGGTGTTACAGCACATATGATGTATGCTCATGTATTACAATGCCTATAGCACTGAGTGATGGTAACTCTTACTCAGGAAAATAGTTACTTACTAGTGCTGTGCAAAATCTTAGCTCCATAATCCCAAACCACATGATCTGGAGAGTTTTGGTTTCAGTTTAGAAACAAAACAAGCAAAATTTCATCTGAACTTTGTTCTAGTCGGCCAGTTCTATTAGATCTTGACACAAAGCTATCTGCTGTTTGTGGACAGGCACAGATCTTTCAAGACCAAGTTGTGTGACTTGCTGTTAGTTTCATAATGAAGCTTTTTGTGTCCCATGCACAGTAGCTCTTCTGGGTCCCACAAAACCACATGAACTAACAGGCAACACATGAAGCTGAACGGAACTCCCTGCTTTCATTGGGCTTTGCTGTGTGGGTTCAAATTAAATGTACACTCAGTGGATACAAGTCCATGAGAACCACCACTGGAGAGTTTTAAACAGCCTTATGTGGTGAAATCCTACCCTTACTAGTAGGGTGAGGGGAAATGACTAGCATCACGTGTGCAGCCGGAAGCCCACCGCTGGCAGGCGGTGGGATGGTCCAGATGGGGGGATGGGAGGGATGTACAGCACAAGCAGCATTCACCCCTGCGTAGCATAGACTGCAAATGAGAGCATGCACATTAGCCACCTGGGTGCTTGACACACTTAGTTGACAGAACATGCCTCCTTCGGGCCTGACTGGAGAAGAAACCAGTCCCTTTCCCTAGAACTCTCTTAAACACTAGGTTAAAATCATACTCTGATTCCTGGGGCTGTGGGTCCCCATTAGAGCCGTTCAGAATTCCCCCACCCCTCATGGAAATTTTCAACTCTGGAGTGAAAAATCAAGATGCCAAAAGTTGAAAAATTGCCACCAAAATTTAATGTTTTTGGCTGAAAACTATTTCAGTTTGGAAATGTGTCTGTGATGCCTCATGTCTCCATTTTCCGCTGTTGACCAGGTTACTTGAATACAGGTCCTATGATTCATCATAGTCTCCCCTTTTGCCTAGCCTCTGCAGTGCATCATGGGAGTTGTAGCTGGGGGGAAGAGGGAACACCCATCTCATAAAGAAGAATGGGGATATGAAGCAACTGAAACTGCAACTCCCATGAGGCGCAGCATGGCATTTCCAAATTGAATTTTTTTTTGTTTGGGGCTGAAAATTTGGGTGTTTTGGCTAAAACTTTTTGATTTTGGTGTGTGTTGTTTGTTTGTTTGTTTTGAGGAAAAAGTCCCCCCATTTTCCATGGAAAATGGAAACACTTTGTTGTTGTTGTTGTCAAAAACAAAACAATAATCTTCCAAAAAGGTTTTGACCGGTCCCACTCCCTTTGCCTGCTTTCTTCACCAGTGTATCCATGCATCAGAGAGGGCTTAGTCCTTGTTACCTGTGTGAACAGATATCAATGATTTCATACTCAGTTTTACAAGCTGTTTAATAGAGACCCAAATTTGGTTTGACTCATTTCTCATTGGAGCCTCTGATAAAAGGTTTTGTAGTTTGTCTCAGATGCAGCAGGGTGAAGGTGCTCTATGGAGGCCTTTTAACTAAGGACTCCCTTGCTTTTGTAGGTTTCTCTTGCTCAATGTCTTATTTATTTATTTTCCTTAAGATTTTTGTGCAGTGGTGCACTGCATCTTATCACGGTTATGCATTTTCTTGCGTCTATTGTTTGTGTAAGACCCACTCCAGCAGAAGTGCGTAAAGCATGTACAGGAGTTGAATGGCTGTACTTGCGTCAGGTAGCTTGTCGACAACACTATACCTTAAAATATCTGGTAGCATTTTATCTGAGTTGACTGTGTGTGTGAATGTTATGTAAATTATGGGCAGCATGTGCAGTGATAGCAGTCTTCAGTGAAGGATACATTAGTGTTTCCATTCTTCGGGGTCATTTTCTGTTGCTTACAACTTTTCAGTCTCTTACATATATTTTCACCGGAGTGAAAAACAGCAGCTATACTTGTTCTCCTTGGAGTGTCGATCTAGTTCCGATTGCCAAACACCCTTCAAAAAAGTAGAAATATGTCCCCTTTACTAGGGTGTGAAATAAATCTTCCCCACTGGCCAAAGACTATTTCTGAGAGCCCCTGTTTCATTAATTGTGACCTTAAACTCACTGTTCATTCAAATGATTGCATCTAATTTTAATACAGATCTTGGTGCTGTGCATTTACTTCTTTCCACTTTGGATATGACATGACTTATCACTAATGTTGTTAGTTCTTGGTTCACAGCCCCCTGGAGGGGATATAACCTAGGACAGGTCTTATGAAGGATCAGCTGGGCTCCAGGGTACCGCCTGCTTTGGCCAGAGTTGCTCCAGGACACCAGAGCTGTGCTAGAGCACTTGAGACTAATGTTACTCTGCCTCTAACAACACAGGCCACCTGGAGGAAAAAAAACAAGACCATCCTCTAAGATCACACCAGATGGGAGGTCACTGTCCAAACCCATTGCTCTCAGCCCTGCTGAGTAATACTTGAACAAGTGCAACTTGTAGGTGCAGGAAATCCCTGAGTAGTGGTGTTTATTCTGGCAAGATCCAGTTCCAGTGCTCTATGTCCCAGAGTCCTGACATCAGATTTTCTTTAGCTGACGCTGAAGGGCAGGGCCTGGCTCTGACACAACACACTGGAGAGATGAGGTCATCACCATTGTACCGCCTACTGACAATCCCACCTGCTCTGATCTGCTGCTGACCAACTGAAATGCAGGGAACTCATTGATCTCACAATCAGGGGTTAAGGTAAAGGGAAGAAGGAGGGAATGGACCAACTTCCTTCTCCTCCTCTCCCTCTCCCAGGCTTAGGAGGCCCAGCTCCTCCCCATCACTGCCTGGTGAAGTGCGGACTCACCAGGCAGGGACATGGGAAGAGGGAGCAGCAGGAGGAGCTGATTGTGGCTGGGGAGATCCTGGGGCTCCCAGCGTTTTCTGCCAGTGGGTGAAACAGGAACAGTGGCAGATGGGCTAGAAGAGATGCCCAGCTGGGAGTCTCCCATTACCTCCTCTCCTCACTCAGCTGGCTGCCCTAGTGGGGAGAGGAAGAGGGAAAGACCCCTGACTGCCTTCCCTGACCGGCAGGGGAGAAGGGATTAAGGAGACACATCCCTCCCTTCCCCCTACCCCCCATCTCCTTCTTGCTCTGAGCAGACTGATAATCCCTAACACAGAGACTGTAGTGAGCTTTCTGAATTTAAAGCACAAGCAAAGTATATATATATTGTGTGTGTGTGTGTGTGTGTGTGTGTGTGTGTGTGTGTGTGTGTAATCCCCAGGTCCTCTCATTGGTACTGGCTTTTACATCAGTGCAGATTCTCCATCCTAGTAGAAAGTGGGATGGGAACACCAGGGAGGTGCCTTACAGGGCTACGCACACTGCACAAGTGGACACACACTCACTCTGTTGCTGGGCCTACCTGGGGTTATGACCCCCACTTGGACAGAGTTCACTTCTTGTTCCCATTCTCCTTTTCTTACTGCATCCCATCAATGTAAGAGGACAGTGCCACATCACCACCTCACTTGCCAAAGCCTGTGATGACAGCCTCCAAATCTGCTGAGCTCCTCCACCTATCATAACCTACTTTAATCACTGTTTGGGGGGAAAGGGATAAACTGAACCAGGCACCTGGGTGTCCTAAACAGAGACAGGAACCTGGCAGCAAGACAATGTGTCTGGGGAATGAGAAGACCAGATAGAAGGGAAGCACATGCAGAGGAGCAAGGGGGAGAGAGGAACAGAAGAAGAGGAAAAAGGTGGAAAGGGAGAGAATCGGACAGATTCTTGATCCCAACTCTGCATGGTGACTCAGCAGCATAAAGCAGGGAGGAAGCCACCTTAAAGGGGCAGCCAAGGATTCCCTATGGGGAATTCTCGGGTGGTGTAGAACACCTAACTCTATGCCACTTGCTCCTCCTGCTGAGTAGGGCCAGGAACTGGGGGCTTCCCAGGGGGCAGAGAGGGCACAGCTGAGAAAATGCGGAGTGTGTCTGCACTTAAAGGTGGAGCTGTACTTCCCATCTTGAGGAGACCTACCCACACTAGCGCTGATCAAGCTAGCGTGCTAAAAACAGAGAGTAGCTGAAGTGGCGGGAGCGGCTAGCTGCTCTGAGTACATACCTGTCCCAGATGGTAGCTCCATACTTGGGGAGCCCAGCCCCTCCTACCACTCATGCTGCCACCGCGACACTGCTATTTTTGGCACACTAGCTTGATCAGTGCTTGTGTGGGTATGTCTCCTTGAGCTGGAATTTACACCTCCATCAAAGCTGGTCTCCAGGCAGCGCAGCTGTCTCTGTGAGGCTGCTGCATCCAGCATAGTTTAGAGCAGCTCCTCTTTATATTATACTGTGGTTGATTTTTTTGCTCTCTGGCAGGCTCAGTTTTGGAAGAATGGAAAGGTGGCTCAGAGCCATCTTCCCCCACCCTGCCCTTCCCCACTGAACCACTGTGAACTTGACAGAGCTGAAAATCTGCACCAGGAGGATTAATATTTTCCAAAGGGACAAAGGCACTTAGGGAATAAACCACACTTACAAATTACTGAGTGGTTCCCTAATAATAGTTTTCCCTGTAAGTATCTGCTACAGTTGCAACAGGGATGTTGCATGACCACAAATGAGAAAATGACTGGGCCATTGTGAAAGGAAGTGTCTCTGCGACAATCTTTCTGTTAGATGTGGGCTACACCATGAATGGTTTTGAGACTCTCTGCTCAAGGATACAGGTGTGATGAGATCAGCCTCTATCAATAATTCTGGCTGAAAAATTAATGAGTTGTACTGTGCCCATTTTAGGGAGGATGTATGCATGTCCATGCTTGAACCATCAGCACTTCACAAACCTGCGCTGAGTGTCACTTTGTAATGGAATTGTTCAAGCAAAACCCTGCTAGACTTTGCATTGGAAACATGTTCCTATGGATAGAATAATTACAATTCAGCTTGCAAATGTACATATCTGGATGATCTTGCAAAAGAGAGCACACGTGGCAATGAGCTACGGCTCAGTGTACTTGGAGAGGGATACGCGCAAGTTTATCTGTTTTTAGATGTCCATAAAACTGTCCTCAATGAAAGTCCTTTCAGATTGTTTCAACAACCTCTTGTGATAATTACAACGTTACAGTCGACAGGTAAGTAAAGCCAGTAGCCCAAGGGCTTTCCCAGAACTCTTGGCAGCCCCACCTTCCATTTCTGGTCCCACAGCTCGAGTCTCAATAATTAACTTCCTTCAAGTACTGTACAACCAATGATTAGCCTCAAATACTGTATGTAAATGTTCTGACTACACCTGTGGCGCTTTATGGTTGTGATAGCAAGGGCTGTGTGAGAATTAGCAATGCGGCAAACAGAGGAACAAACAAAGAAATCAGATGGTGTATGCAGAGGAGCAGGGAACTGGGCAGCGTGACCGGGGAAAAGAGGACCATGTGCAGGGGAGCAGCGGGACAGAGTCAGACTAAATGAGAGAGAAGGTGAAACCAAGAGGAAATGGTGTCATTGGGAGAGGATGGTCATATGGTTAAGGCTTTGGCTAGGGCCTTGGGATCAGGGGCCTCATTTGTTATGGGGCAAGGAGGGCAGTTGTCCCCCTCAGACCTTTGCCTCTCCCCTGACTTTTCAGAGGGCTGTATGCTCCCCCCCCCCGATTTTTCAGGATCAATTATAATCACATATGATGTTCTGTAGGGTGACACATGTTTGCCCACCCCCGCACTGAATTTTTCTGAAATGACACCCTGGCTTAGGATATGGGTGTTCCCTTCTACTACAGACATCTTGTGTGACCTTGGGCAAATCACTCAACCTCTTTGAGGCTATAAAATGGGGATAATGTTTCCCTGAAGGGGTATTGTGAGGACACATTCAGGAATATTAGGGCTGTCGATTAATTGCAGTTAATGCATGCGATTAACTCAAAAAAATTAAACGTGATTAAGAAAATTAATCGTGATTAATCACAGTTTTAATCACACTGTTAAACAATAGAATACCAATTGAAATTTATTAAATATTTTGGATGTTTTTCTACATTTTCATATATATAGTATTCTGTGTTGTAATTGAAATCAAAGTGTATATTATTTTGATTAAAAATATTTGCACTGCAAAAATGATAAACAAAAATAGTATTTTTCAATTCACCTCATACAAGTGCAATCTCTTTGTCATGAAAGTGCAACTTACAAATGTAGATTTTTTGTTTTGTTTTGTTACTTAACTGCACTCAAAAACAAAACAATGTAAAACTTCAGAGCCTACAAGTCCACTCAGTCATACTTCTTGTTCAGCCAATCGCTAAGACAAACAAGTGTGTTTACATTTACAGGAGATAATGCTGCCCACTTCTTATTTACAATGTCACCTAAAAGTGAGAACAGACATTCACATGGCACTTTTGTAGCTGGCATTGCAAGGTATTTACATGCCAGATATGCTAAACATTCATATGCCTCTTCTTGCTTTGGCCATCATTCCAGAGGACATGCTTCCATGCTGATGATGCTTGTTAAAAAAATAATGTGTTAATTAAATTTGTGACTGAACTCCTTGGGGGAGAACTGTATGTCCTCTGCTGTTTTACCCTCATTCTGCCATATATTTAATGTTATAGTAGTCTCGGCTGATAACCCAGCATATGTTGTTCATTTTAAGAACACTTTCACTGCAGATTTGACAAAACGCAAAGAAGGTACCAATGTGAGATTTCTAAAGATAGCTACAGCACTCGACCCAAGGTTTAAGAATCTGAAGTGCCGTCCAAAATCTGAGAAGGACGAGGTGTGGAGAATGCTTCCAGATGTCTTAAAAGAGCAACATTCCGATGCGGAAACTCCAGAACCTGAACCACCAAAAATGAAACTCAGCCTTCTGCTGGTGGCATCTGATTCAGATAATGAAAATGAACATGAGTTGATCTGCACTGCTTTGGATTGTTATCGAGCAGAACCCATCATCAGCATGGACACATGTCCCCTGGAATGGTGGTTGAAGCATGAAGGGCCATATGAATCTTTAGCTCATCTGACACATAAATATCTTGTGACGCTGGCTACAACAGTGTCATGCGAATGCCTGTTCTCACTTTCAGGTGACACTGTAAACAAGAAGTGGGCAGCATTAACTCCTGCAAATGTAAACAAACTTGTTTTTCTGAGCGACTGGCTGAACAAGAAGTAGGACTGAGTGGATTTGCAGGTTCTAAAATTTTACATTGTTTTATTTTTGAATGCAGGTTTTTTTGTGCATAATTCTACATTTGTAAGTTCAACTTTCATGATAAAGAGGTTGCACTACAGTACTTGTATTAAGTGAATTGAAAAATACTATTTATTTTGTTTTTCTATAGTGCAAATACTTGTAATAAAAATAAATATAGAGTGAGCTATATTACACTCTGTATTCTATGTTGTAATTGAAATCAATATATTTGAAAATGTAGAAAATATCCAAAATATTTAAATGGTATTCTATAATTGTTTAACAGTGCGATTAATCGCACGATTAATTGCGATTAATTTTTTTAATTGCATGATTAATCGCGATTCCTTTTTTTTAATTGCTTGACAGCCCTAATAAGAACCAGACTCAACTTACGTCCTGGGTAGACAGACTCTAATGTATATAGGACTTAACCCTATTATAACACACTGATGTGTAAAGGGTGTGTAAGCCTGTCACCCTCTAGTGGCTGGCCCATATAAAGTATATGCAGCGGCTGCTACATTAGGGGGCTCTCAAATGGTAGAGGGAGGTGCTGAAGGTCTCAGATTCTGTCCCCACTGATGAGCTGTGGGGTGAGTTTGATGCTTTCCCTCTCACCAGCAGCAATAAATGCAGCTTATGAGAGCATGCTATTGAAATGAGATCAATTTTCCCTTCCCCAACATTCTGTGAATCATTCCCCAAGGCTTGTTCTACAAACAGAGTTGCACTGGCTTAGCTAAAGGGGTGAATTTAAACTAGTGCAACTTTTGGTACGGACATTCTTAAACTGATTTAAACCTGGCTTATATTGCTGTAAACTTACATGTGCAAGCTAAACTGATAGGACTTGTTTTGAACCAAAATAGGAGTGCCCATGCAGGGGTTTGTATTGGTTTAACTTAAATCAGGATTTAAACTGATTTAAATTAAACTGGTGGGACTTCAGTGTGTAGACGTGCTGTAAATCCTCTACTGAGATCACAGAATCATAGAAAATTAGGGTTAGAAGAGACCTCAGAGGGTCATCTAGTCCAATCCCCTGCTCAAAGCAGGACCAACACCAACTAAATCTAAATTAATGCGCTTTGAGCCAGCGACCAGATAACTGCTCCGGGTTAGGGACAGGGAAGCATTTTCTCTCGCAGCCTATTTTACAAGCACCTTTATTTTGTAGATTGTCTCTTTTGTATTTTTAGAAGTGGATGTTGCCAAGGCAACTGAACTAGCTGAACATTTTGTTTCCCTAAGAACAATACGTGTTTAAATATTCAGGCAATTTTCCATTGTTCGGAGGAACAGTGAGATCAGGCAGATTATGCAGACCAGATGAGGGAAGTTTAGGTTGGCCCTTTTAGCGTATTTTAAAAACCTTCTGTGTGCTGACAGCCATTCAACAGTTCTCTCCAAGGAGGACAAATATATAGCAGAGGTGTAGCAATTCCTTTAGAAGAGGAATTAGAATGTTTGGTTTTGCTCCCCTCTGTCGCATGTGTCTGCAATAAATAGCTCATTTCAAAGCTAGCTAGTTTGGACTTTATTTACAAGTGGCTGGGCCTTATTCACCCTTGTGCAGTTCACTCCTGGGCAGAGGGTTCACAAAAAGCTGCTTAAGCCTTATAGGTGCAAAATTAAATAATGATCCCATCATACAGGTTAGTGATGGAGAATAAAAGACTATTGGCTCTATCAAGTCCATACTTCTGCAAACTTGTGAGAGAGTGGATGCTTTGGGTGAGATCAGTGGCAGGGAGCCAAAACATCTTGAGTTCCAAGCCTGGTTTTGATACTAGCATATTTGGGCAAGTCACTGAGCTTCTCTGCCTCAGTTTCCCCATTTGTAACTTGGGGTGGATAATACTATGTCATAAGGCTGCTATGACATTTAGCTAGTTAACGTCTGCAAAGCAACTTGAAGATCAGTGCCAAGTATAATTCAGTCCTGAGAAAGAGCAAAGGGAGAAATGAATTAAGGAGATAAAAGGGAAAAAAAATGTTGTCAGCAGATGAGATTGGAAAAGTTGTAGAGTGTGAATGAAGTGGAGACAGAGAGGAAGGGTGATGGTAGGAGATGCAGGCAAGAAAGGGCTCACACAAACAGGGTCCAGATTGTGAACTGGCAGGGAGGAGACAAGATTGGTGCTAGATCAGTGGAGGATGCAGTGATGGAAGTGGCGAGAGTAGGACAGTGGATATGAATATGCAACATACTCTACATTCTAATAGTGCTCTCTGGATAGGAAAATAATACGTGATTTGTTAGCGTTCAATGGTGATTTTTAAACTAACCAGATTGGAAACAGAACTTTAATTTCCTCTGTTTTCCTTTCTTTGATTGATTGTCTGTCTGTCTGTCTACCTGTGTGTGTGTGTGTGTGTGTGTGTGTTCTTCTCTCACTCTCCTGGAGATTTGAGGCACATTAGATTGAGTTGGTATATTTCACTCTAACATCTAATTCAGGGGTAGGCAACCTATAGCACATGTGCCGAAGGCGGCACACGAGCTGATTTTCAGTGGCACTCACACTGCCTGGGTCCTGGCCACCGGTCCGGGGGGCTCTGCATTTTAATTTAATTTTAAATGAAGCTTCTTAAACATTTTAAAAACCTTATTTACTTTATATACAACAATAGTTTAGTTATATATTATAGATTTCTAGAAAGAGACCTTCTAAAAACGTATTACTGGCACGCGAAACCTTAAATTAGAGTGAATAAATGAAGACTCGGCACACCACTTCTGAAAGGTTGCCGACCCCTGATCTAATTAATGCAAAAATGCCTGTGCTGCTCAAATAGCAAAAACAAGGCCTCCTAATTTATCTAGGCCAGGGCTGTGCATACCAGACCACCACAAATGTCGTAGGAAAGCCAAAAATAGTGGCTTGAAAAGTCAGTGAATTTAGCGGGAATTAACCCTTTGAAAACTGGTCAGTTCCCAGTAGAGATGAGGGCACAAGGCAAAGCCCCAGTTTCGAGAGCCCCTGATTTCTGGAGTGGGCAAAATCTGAATCAGAATTCTATGTCTTGGTCCCATCTCTATTTCCCAGGCACCTGGGCACAAGTTATCCATGGGGTCATTATTTTGGGGAGTGATTCCTGTAGCTGCAAAAGAGGGCAATTCCTGTTTGGAGTGATTTCCAACTTGCTGCACCTTGCCGGTACTGGAAAGCTTCACTAGTCCCCTGGAATGCACTTCCCACAGGACCCCTGCAACTCCTCACCACAGATGCCTGACCTTGCTTTAGGACTGGGATGGTGGATCAACAGGGACCATGTGTGCATAGGGCTTGGAGAGAGAATGGGTTGGAGGTTGGAGCAGGAGGGATGTGGGGAAATGGAGGGAACTAGCAGAGGGAGTGGTAGTTTTGAGTAGGGATCCTGGGAGAAGAATGAGGCAAGCAGCACGTGAACTACAACTCCCATGAGGCACGGTGGCATATCCAAATGGACATTTTTGGTTTCTTGTGGGGAGGGCAGAAAAGGATAGGGTCAGTGATTGGGGGAGGGGCCAGAGGGGGTTTTGGGGTGAGAAGAGGGAGTAGAGAGATGAACTGAGATAAACTTATCCTCAATGCTACTTATTCTCTGAGTGTTATGGGATAACAAGGTTCCTGTGTCATCAGCATGGAATCTCTTCAAATGTCAGTGTCTCTGCTCCTGCCAGGTGGCATCTATGAATTATTCAGCCATTCAACACCACAAAGTGTGCCTAAACAGAGAGGGTTGTCCCAAACGCCAACAACGCCCAGAGGGGATTATTTTAATTTAAGAAAGATGTTGTCTTGTGAAAAGAATCAACTCCCCTCACCAGACTCCCTTTGGAAGAAAAAAGGAGAAGGTCCCACAATGAGAAATATTAGCTCAAAGGGCAATTTCCTTGTAGAACCCTGGCACCAACTGATCAAACTACCTTAAACTGATCAAACGGTAGTAATGGTGGGGATTTCACTGAGGCAGTGGCATGATCTAGTGATTAACACACAGAGCTGGGCCTCCATTGGGTTCTAGTCCTTGCTCTGCCGTGGTATTTGGGTAACTCTCTTCCATGCTCTGTACCTCAGTTTCCTCATCTGTAAAATGGGGATGGTTGATACTTGCTCAACTTCATACAGTGCTTTGAGAATGTTTCTGGTTGTAAATGTTTTGCAGGGGACTTCTTAGTTTGAACAGCATCGAACACAAAAGGGTCCTGATCCTGGGGATGGATGGGTGGGGGGGCACCGCTAAATGAAACTGCAATATAATGTTAAATAACAGTATGGATGAAAAATCCTACACATTATGAATCTATTGCCAATATAGTTTGTTAGTGCCTTTGTGCGTTTCAGGTTTGAGTAACTTAGAGATTAAAATGTTGTTATTTATTAATGTTAATTCCTTAATATTATGCTTGGGTGGGTTATGTAATGTCCTAGGAAGATTCCCCCCCACTCGAGATCTCTGACCAGGACTTTCAAACAACTGAAAAAGGGGCTGCCATTACAGAATCCATGCCAAGTTTTCCCTGGGCCTAGTGCCAGCTGGTATGGGACTTTGGGGGCTTAGTCAGCTTTGCAGATGGGTTGGACATGTCTAGTAAAACTCACCGTTTCTTTGATTCTGAGTCTTAATGCCTTGGTGCCTGTAACTGGGCTTGGAAGGATTAAATTTTTATCAATAAATGTCGGTAAACCTCAATTTCACTGTACAAACATAAGCTAATGAAAAAATATTTCCATCAATAACTGAAATTTTCAGATAAGCAAAATAAGAAAAACGCTGCTTGAAAATTTATTGGAGTTTAAGGATATTTACTTTGTCTATTGTGACACGTGATGCTGACAGTTAATGGTTAAAGCTTTAACCTTTTGAATCTCAGTGTCTACTGTCATTAAATTATTATTGTCTGACCTGCCCCGCCCCCCTAATATGCTGCAATTATAAAAATTTAAATAGATAATAATTGGGGAGGAAAATGCTTAAAAATAAACATTGATATTATCCATCGAAATGATAACAAAAATAAAAACCGAATTCTGCTAAGCATACCTATGACGTGTAAAGCTACATGTTTGCTAGGCAGAACCCTAATGAGTTCAGCCATTACTATGTGCTGGATTGCTCTGCTCTGGTGCTTTACCAGCTCCAAGCAATGAAGGGCTTTATACCAGTATAACTGTGTCCACACTCAGGGTTGTACTGCTTTAGTTATATGGCTTTCAAACTGGTATAGTTAAAGTGAAAGAAAAGCTGTGTGTATACCAGCCCTTAGGTGCTTTTGAAAATTTCACCCTGTGACATTTCTGATCAGAACTACATTGATTTTTGATTGTGGTGACTAATGCCAACACTTTCAATCTTGGCTGCTTGAAGGGCACTTCAATCCATATTTAGGTACGCAAATAAATGGCCTGATTTTCAGAGGTGCTGAACACCTGCTGTCACCCATGAAGTCAAAGACTCCCCATAACTACTGAAGTTTAATTAGATTGAAACAGGTGAATTGTTATTGAAGTCAATGGAATCTACAGCTGTTCAGCACCTCTAAAAACCAGACCACTTATTGAGTAACTTTGACGTGGATTGGGGCCTACATGTTGGCTCTTTTCTTCAGCTTTCAGTGGTACAAAAAGGAGAATGTGGTATCCGTATTTCATTGCTGAATGCTGTCTTCCGTGTGAATGGTGAATTGCAGATCAATACTTCTGTGTTATCTGCAGAGTGATTATTACCTGATCATATTATTTATACAATAATGCAATGTAAAATATACATCCAATATCTGTTCCTATATTCTACAGTTGCATTTAGCAAACCTGCTCTGCATCTCCTCAACCACCTACAGTGGGTTTAATAATAATAATTAATAAATAATACTTAGCTCTTATCTAGTGCTTTTTATCTAAAGTCTCAAAGCACTTTACAAAGGAGGGCAGTGTCATTATCCCCATTTTACAGATGTGGAAACTGAGGCACTGGGCAGTGACGTGACTTGCCCAAGGTAGGCTAAGGGCAGAGCCCAGGGCACCTGGGTCCCAGTCCAATGCACTATCCACTAGGTTGCACTAGTGGAGATAAAAAGCCTTACTATACAGTTAACGTCTGGAAAAGTGATTATAAAACTGGATCTAACTGTTGCTAACATGCATTTTTATCACAAGTCTTGCAATATTTGGTGTATTACTTAAAGTCCCAGCTCCTGGAGTCAGGTACTTATTTGAGAGCCCCAGCTTTCACTAAAAAAAACAAGGAAGTGTCTATTCCTTATGGTTGCAGAGGAACTCTTAAAAACAGGATCTGAGTATAACCGGAACGGCTCAGAATTCAGACGGCAAATACAAAGACCCCAACATTCAACATATATTTAAAGCTCATGTTTTTTAAGCCAATCTCTTGAGTATTTTGGAGCCTGACTAATAATCTTTGCATGTTTCAGGTTGGCAACGCTGCGGCTTTTGACACTCAATCTGTTCCCTGTATCCATTCCAAGTAGAATCTGGGCTTTAGTGACAGGACTGTTTGCACTAGAAAGTTTTGCTGCTTTAACTGTTTCTGCTGCTTTAAGCTTCTTAATATAATGTACTGTGGAGGCAGTTCTATCAGTATAAAAGTGCTCAGGTCAGTATAACTTGTTCTGGTTCAGGAGACGAAACAAGCCATACCAGTCTGAGTCACCTATACACCGATATAACGATCTGCACTAACACTTTTACCGGTATAACAATGTTGACAAAAATTACGCATCCTACCAACGTAGGTGCAATCAGAGATGTGACTGAGCACAGGTAGACGTAACTGAGCAAGCGTTGATGTAGTGAGAATAATAGCAATGACGCCATGGCAGCACAGGCTGTACAAGCCTGCGCAGGACTATATATGTGTGAGTGACTGCCCATGCTGCGATGGCTTCACTGCTATGGTTATTTGAACTACTTAGATCAAAGCTAGCTTGGGTAAGTCTCCACTTGCTGCAGTCACACCGCTGATTGCAGTATACATAGATCCTCTGTTATGCCAGTAAAACATCTCATATGCAGACCACATATGCGTCACATCCAGCTCCATCTGCAATCAATCTTAAAACTTCCATTGACTACAGTCTGACTTCAATGGGACTATAGAAGTGCTTAAAGTTAGGCCCATGCTAAAGTACCTTGCTAAATTGGGAGCTAAAATATGTTTTTATTTCTCTTTACAAAAGTCAGCCCCGCAGAATCAAGAGAGCTCTGGGAGAAGCAGGTAGAGACTTTCCTTGCTCATGCATAACCAACAGACTATTGTATGTTCTGTATTGTTGATGATGGCAAGAGCAGGTCAAACATGTATTTTCCATTGAAGGTTTGGTTTGGTTTGGTTTTTTTGGTACTGAAAATGCCTCAATGAAAATTTTTATGAAAAATGTTCATGCAGATCAACATTTTTTGTTTCAGTGGGGGAAAACCCCCTCCCATTCTCTCCCCATTTTTACTTTTCCTCTCCTTTTTCTTATGGAAAAGAGTTTTTGTTTTTGTTTTTTTTTAAAAGCGCAAGTGTTTTTATTTCTGCTAAATTGAAATTTTTCAAAGTTCAAATTTCAAAAAATTCCCTTTCAATTTTTTTGTCACTGAAAATTTCAAACAAAATACAAAAATGAATTTAGACATTTTTCATGAAAAATTCTACTTCTCTTTTTTCTGTCAGCTCTGACATTGACTTGTGATCAGGAAAGAACCCAGAATTGATTTTGCAGGGCTGGCAGTTAGGGGGGGGGGGGGGGGAATCATTNTGCCAAGCTTGTGGAACAGCTAATTAGATTTTAATTTAATATACTGTTTGTTTGACTTTTGAAATGTGAAGGTGACAAACTAAAAATAAAACAAGAACCTGAACTATCACTGTGAAGGAGACATACTATCAGTGAGTTAAAGTTACAAATGGAGGATATGTTAAAATAAAAGCTAATATGAATGGAAATGTTTTCATGATTTAAACAAAATGCAGGACTCGATGCTGCTGTTACTAACACCAGTTTTACACATTATTGACTTCTGAATAGACAGCTGCAGTGGCACAGGAGCCAGCAAACAGAGCTGTAAACAGGGGAGTTTGAGTGGGAGTTTGCAAGGGGAGTTTGAGGGGAAGACTAAGAGAGCCAGGCTAGTGAAGGGAGTGTGTGTGGTCTGGCAGTGTTTTGGTGCTCGTTTGGGCGTTTGTGTTGTGGTGGGTGGTGATGTTTTGGTTTGGTTTGTGTTTCCCGGACTAACGGGACTTAGGTGGGATGGCTATAACAGATACAGAGGCAGCAGTGGTAGTGACCCAAGCAGTGGAAGACACAATGAAGATGACTGGATGCGGAAGCTGCGGCATGTACATGATCCTGGAGGGGGCACCTGAAAAGAGTTTCGTCTGCATGAAGTGCCGCCTGATAGAGCTGATGGAAGAAAAAATCCAAGGATTGGAGATGCAGGTGGAAACTCTGAGTTTAGAAGGGGGACGATGGAGCAAAGACATGAGGAGGCTGAAGGGAAAAGCTCAGACTTGCAGATGGAAGCAGGACCAAAGAGCTCTGAGGGGAGACTACTGGGTGAGGAAAGTGGACAGTGGAAGCATGTGACTAAGAGAACCAGGCAGAGGAAAAGATGGGCTAGTGAAGGAGAAATAGAGCTCAGGAACAGGTTTGCAGAGTTGGAAAATGAAGAAGGGGCACAGCAGGTGGTCACTGAAGGTGGGAGGGTAAGGAAGAAGAGAAGAGCAGTGAGTCCTATAGGAAGAGGGGAAGAGTCAATGGAGATAACACCAAATATGAGTCCCAGGAGGATACAGGATGGGTTGCGGAGGATTGCAAGGGAGAATAGGAATCGCGAGGACTTGCAGCCAGAGGGAACAGTGGATAGACCGGAGAATAGCACCATCACCAGGAAAAGGCAGGTCTACATGATTGGGGACTCCTTACTGAGAAGAATAGACAGGCCTGTAAGTAGATCTGATCTAGAGAACAGAAGAGTGTGCTGTCTGCCGGGTGCTAAGATACGGGATGTGGACCTGAGGCTGAAGAGGATCCTAACAGGAGCGGGAAAGAATCCACTGATTGTCCTTCATGTGGGAAGAAATGATGTGGCTAGATTCTCGCTGGAACGTATCAAGGGAGACTGTGCCAGAATGGGGAAGACGCTTAAGGAAATCGAGGCTCAGGTGATCTTCAGTGGGATTCTGCCTGTTCCTAGAGAAGGGCAACAAAGGTGTGACAAGATTATGATGATCAACAGATGGCTCAGGCAGTGGTGCTATAAGGAGGGCTTTGGGATGTATGGCCATTGGGAAGCATTCATGGACAGAGAACTGTTCTCTCGGGATGGACCTCACCTGAGTAGGGAGGGAAATAGCCTTCTAGGATGGAGGCTGGCACAACTGATTAAGAGAGCTTTAAACTAGGAATTTGGGGGAGATGGTTGGGAGATGTCCAGGTAATCTCCACGCCGGATTTTAACATTGAGAGGGAAGAAAATGAAGTAAGAAAGGATACAGCTGTGGGTAGGAGAATGGACATAAGGAGGAAGGGTAGTGTAGATACCAGTCTAATAGGTGATACTGGCGGTAGAATGTCTGTGCCTAATCGGATAAAGAATGTGAGAGAAGCCAAACAGCAAAAATTAAAATGTTTGTACACTAATGCGAGGAGCCTAGGTAACAAAATGGAGGAACTAAAGATATTAGTGCAAGAAGTGAAACCAGATATCATAGGGATAACAGAAACATGGTGGAATAGTAGTCACGACTGGAGTGCAGGTATTGAAGGGTATGTGCTGTTTAGGAAAGACAGAAATAAAGGCAAAGGTGGTGGAGTAGCATTGTATATCAATGATGAGGTAGACTGTAAAGAAATAAGAAGTGATGGAATGGATAAGACCGAGTCTGTCTGGGCAAAAATCACATTGGGGAAGAAAGCTACTAGAGCCTCCCCATGGGATAGTGCTTGGGGTGTGCTATAGACCACTGGGATCCTATTTGGATATGGATAGAGACCTCTTTAATGTTTTTAATGAAGTAAATACTAATGGGAATTGTGTGATCATGGGAGACTTTAACTTCCCAGATATAGACTGGAGGACAAGTGCTAGTAATAATAATAGGGCTCAGATTTTCCTGGATGCGATAGCTGATGGATTCCTTCACCAAGTAGTTGCTGAACCAACAAGAGGGGATGCCATTTTAGATTTGGTTTTGGTGAGTAGTGAGGACCTCCATAGAAGAAATGATTGTAGGGGACAACCTTGGTTCGAGCGATCATGAGCTAATTCAGTTCAAACTAAATGGAAGGATAAACAAAAATAGATCTGTGACTAGGGTTTTTGATTTCAAAAGGGCTAACTTTAAAAAATTAAGGAAATTAGTTAGGGAAGTGGATTGGACTGAAGAACTTGTGGATCTAAAGGTGGAGGAGGCCTGGATTTACTTCAAGTCAAGGTTGCAGAAACTATCAGAAGCCTGCATCCCAAGAAAGGGGAAAAAACTCATAGGCAGGAGTTGTAGACCAAGCTGGATGAGCAAGCATCTCAGAGAGGTGATTAAGAAAAAGCAGAAAGCCTACAAGGAATGGAAGATGGGAGGGATCAGCAAGGAAAGCTCCCTTATTGAGGTCAGAACATGTAGGGATAAAGTGAGAGAGGCCAAAAGCCATGTAGAGATAGAACTTGCAAAGGGAATTAAAACCAATAGTAAAAGGTTCTATAGCCATATAAATAAGAAGAAAACAAAGAAAGAAGAAGTGGGACCGTTAAACACTGAGGATGGAGTGGAGGTTAAGGATAATTTAATTTAGGCACGGCCCAATATCTAAACAAATACTTTGCCTCAGTCTTTAATGAGGAGCTTAGGGATAATGGTAGGATGACAAATGGGAATGAGGATATGGAAGTAGATATTACCACATCCAAGGTAGAAGCCAAACTCGAACAGCTTAATGGGACTAAATTGGGGGCCCCAGATAATCTTCATCCAAGAATATTAAAGGAACTGGCACATGAAATTGCAAGCCCATTAGCAAGAATTTTTAGTGAATCTGTAAACTCAGGGGTTGTACCGTATAACTGGAGAATTGCTAACATAGTTCCTATTTTTAAGAAAGGAAAAAAAAGTGATCCAGGTAACTACAGGCCTGTTAGTGTGACATCTGTAGTATGCAAATTCTTGGAAAAAAAATTGAAGGAGGAAGTAGTTAAGGACATTGAGGTCAATGGTAATTGGGACAAAATACAACATGGTTTTACAAAAGGTAGATCATGCCAAACCAACCTGATCTCCTTCTTTGAGAAGGTAACAGATTTTTTAGACAATGGAAATGCAGTGGATCTANCAAGGCACTGGTGAGACCTCATCTGGAATATTGTGTGCAGTTCTGGTCTCCCATGTTTAAGAAGGATGAATTCAAACTGGAACAGGTACAGAGAAGGGCTACTAGGATGATCCGAGGAATGGAAAACCTGTCTTATGAAAGGAGACTCAAAGAGCTTGGCTTGTTTAGCCTAACCAAAAGAAGGCTGAGGGGAGATATAATTGCTCTCTATAAATATATCAGAGGGATAAATACCAGGGAGGGAGAGGAATTATTTAAGCTCAGTACCAATGTGGACACAAGAACAAATGGATATAAACTGGCCATCAGGAAGTTTAGACTTGAAATTAGATCAAGGTTTCTAACCATCAGAGGAGTGAAGTTCTGGAATAGCCTTCCAAGGGGAGCAGTGGAGGCAAAAGACATACCTGGCTTCAAGACTAAGCTTGATAAGTTTATGGAAGGGATGGTATGATGGGATAGCTTAATTTTGGCAATTAATTGATCTTTGACTATTAGCGGTAAATATGCCCAATGGCCTGTGATGGGACACTAGATGGGGTGGGATCTGAGTTACTACAGAGAATTCCTGTCTGGTGAGTCTTGCCCACATGCTCTGGGTTTAGCTGATCACCATATTTGGGGTCAGGAAGGAATTTTCCTCCAGGGCAGATTGGCAGAGGCCCTGGGGGGGTTTCGCCTTCCTCTGCAGCATGGGGCACCGGTCACTTGTTGGAGGGTTCTCTGCACCTTGGAGTCTTTAAACCACAAGTTGGGACGTCAATAGCTCAGACATAGTTCAGGGGTTTGTTACAGGAGTGGGTGGGTGAGATTCTGTGGCCTGCGTTGTGCAGGAGGTCAGACTAGAAGATCATAATGGTCCCTTCTGACCTTAAAGTCTATGAGTCTATGAATGTAGTAGAACTACTTGTATGAGCAAGGGTGTGCAGGATCCTGTCTTTGTACTGATTCATGTGCAGATTGTGTAAGATACCATAGGTAAGAAGGAAAACTATTTTTGTGGTTAAGATACTATGAAAATGTGTGTTCAGTTCTTGGCTCAGTCACGGATTTACTCTGTGAAATCAAGTAATTCACTTAATTATCAGGTATCATTTGTATTGTGGTACCTAGGAGGAGCCCGAGTCATAGACAAGGACCCTTTTTGTGCCTCAGTTCCACATCTGTAACATGAGGAGAAACACGTGACAGATGTTGGTCATGTTGCTTAATGCAGATATTACCGGCAGTAAGTGCAGTATAAGAACCTATATCGAATAGAATAGGATAATACAACTTCCTTTCTCCCACCTTTTCCTGTCCTGTCAGTAAGTAGGACTGGTCAAAAATTAGCAGTTCAAACTGGTTTTCACCAGAAAACTGGTTTTTTGTCTAAATTAAATTTTTGATGGAAAGTGTTTGCTTTCTGCAGAAAATTTTGATATTTTGTTGAAACACTAATTTCTGGCTAAAATACTTTGCTGAGAAATTGATGAAAATGAAGGAGAAAATGTTGAAATTTTCTGCAGGAAAAGCTCCTATATTCTGTCCAGCTCTAATTGTAAGCTCTTCAGGGCAGGGATTGTCTTTTACTCTGTCTGTACAACACCTAGCACCATGGGGCTCTGATCTCAGTTGGGACCGCCAGTTGCTACTGGGATGAAAATAATAATAGATGGTGATTTCAAAATACCATGTTAGTCTCTGCACTTCCTTTTTAAAGTCTCTGGCTAAATTGAACCCTGAGTTGATTGCATCACATTTGCCTTTATATTGGCTAACCAGGCTGCAACATCTGTATGATAAGCACAGGGCTAATGGGGTGGAGCTGGAGGAGGATGTATTTTCACTAAGGTGGCCCCAGACTGGCTTGTAAGAAAAGCACTTGCTCTGATTTTCGAAGCAGTAATAATTTTCTCTGCTGGCCCTTGTCAAAATGATAGCTTGGAGCTCAGTTGCCTGTTGTCAGAATCAAATTACTAGAAAGGTCAGAGTGATTACCATGCAGTTTAAAATGAGTGAAAATGCCAGTGAGAAACCTGTAAGCTTTCACTGCCACAAGATGCAAACTGGACTGGCAGAATCCATCCTCTGCTTTGTCATGTTTTAAATGGGAAGGGTGTCTTCTTTCTCAAGGAGAGGAGAAAAATGACTGAATGCATGGAGCTCTCACACACATGCATGAGGAGACAAACTATTCTTATTACATAAGTGCCTACAATGGTGCTGCCCTAATTTGCGCCCCAGCTGTAAAGGCCCTACAGGGTGTTGCAGTGCCTGGGAACAACACAAGTGTGGGAATGCCTTGGCCAAAACACTCCCCTGCCCCTGAACTTGCATGAGTGGCTCCAAGCCTCCAGCCTGGGGTGCATAGAACTGGCTATGTTAGCTCTGCATCCAGTGCAAAAGCCTGTTGTGCCAGGATTTTTCCTCATGTTATGATACATGGAATCACGGTCCTCCTTCAGTGAGAGATGTAATGAAAGAAAATGACAGACAAACAGGCTTTTACATTGCTTGCGTTGCAGCTTTGTCTCCCTTGTTTACCAAGAGCCATTTCCTGCTTGGAACTCTGTACAACACACAGAGCATCTACTGGCTGAATAGTATACGACTAGTAAATATATCATTACTAGATCTGGTCAGAAAATACTCCCCCTCCTCCCCATAAAATTTAGACTTTTGTTGTTGTTGTGAAAAATCACTCCCCTTCCCCTGCAATTTTGGCTAACCCCCCCAAAATTCTATTTGGAAGTGCTGCTGTGGTACCTCATGCCCCCATTCTCCTCTGTGCTGGGCTCCCTGGCTTCACCAGCTCAAACTAGCTACACTGCAACCATGTGACTGTTGCCTCACAATATGCTCAGCCTTGTATGCAACAAGCTCACTGCCTAAACAAGGCAGACATAAAATAGTATAAGCTCCTAGCTCAAAGCCACAGTATCTTTACTCTGAAAGGTGACTCTGCTCAATATGCCCATGTTCAGGTGTGGCAGAAGGTCCCTAAAAGTGGGGGTGCCACTGGCGCCTGAACCGTGGCCCCGCTCTCGTGCCACCTCTTCCCCTGAGCCCCTGTCCCCACACTGCCCCTTCTCCCTGAGCCCTGCCCTCGCATCACTCCTTCCCCTGAGGCCCCACCCCTTGCTTGTTCCTCTCCTCCCCTTCTCCCCTTCTCCCCCTTCCCTTGCCCTTATGGCTGGTAAAAATGGGAGGGGCTTGGCCCTCTGGCCCCCCCTGTTCCAGCACCCCTGCCTGTGTTTGGTAATGAACCCTAAAAACACACGCAGATATTTGGTATATAAGCCCTACTCCCATGCATCACCTCAGAATTTACACCAATAGCTATCATACTCATGAATCCTTGGTTTTTGGAACACAGATCATTTTTGCTTTGTGAGTTCTGGAAAAGACATTCTCTCTAGATCTATTAGGGTGGAGGTCAACAAGATGAAATTCAATTAAGACAAGTGCAAAGTATACACTTAGGGAGGAAATATCAAATACACAACTACAAAATGGGGAATAATTAGCTAGGCAGTAGTACTACTGAAAAAGATCTGGGGGTTATAGTGGATCACAAACTGAATATGAGTCAACAATTTCATGCCATTGCGCAAAAAAAAAAAAGAAGCTAATATTCTAAGGTGTATTTAATAGGAGTGTCATATGTCAGACACGGGAGGTAATTTAATTGTCCCATTCTACTCAGCACTGGGAAGACCTCAGCTGTAGTACTGTGTTCAATTCTGGGCGCTACACTTTAGGAAAAATTTGGACAAATTGGAGAAAGTCAAAAGGAGAGCAACAAAAAATGATAGAAGGTTTAGCAAACCTGATCTATGAGAAAAGGTTAAATAAACTGGACATGTTTAGTCTTGAGAAAAGAAGACTGAAGGGAGACCTGATAAGTCTTCAAATATGTTAATGGTTGTTATAAAGAGGACTCTGATCAATTGTTCTCCATGTCCGCAGAAGGTAGGCCAGGAAGTAATGGGCTTAATCTCAGCAAGGGAGATTTAAGTTAGATATTAGGAAAAGCTTTCTATCTATAAGTGTAGTGGAATATGCTTCCAAGTGAGGTTGTGGAATCTCCGTCATTGGAAGCTTTTAAAAACAGGTTGAAGAAACACCTGTCAGGGATGGTTTAGGTTTACTTGGTTCTGCCTCAGCGCAGGGGTTTGGACTTGATGACTTCTCGAGGTCTCTTCCAGCCCTACATTTCTATGATTCTATGGTGAATGTACACATTTTACAGACAAATCTGAATTATGATTTATTTCACTAGTCACCCATTGACCCAACCAGCAGGGTCTGGGATGTGCTCAACACCATCCTCTTCCACAAATTTTTTTTTTTTAAACTTTGTGCCCTAATGTTGCTCTCGCATTGCTGTGTGAGTACAGGATGGATATTAGGATTCACCCTGATATGACAGAGACTACCCCTTTGATGCAATCTAGCCCATGAAATGCTTCATAATACTTGAGAATGTCATGTGCACTAGTCACCGCCTTCATGGTATAGATCAGGGGTCGGCAACCTTTGACACGCGGCTCGCCAGGGTAAACACCCTGGCGGGCCGGGCCGGTTTGTTTACCTGCTGCGGCCGCAGGTTCGGCCGATCGCAGCTCCCATGGCCGCGGTTCGCCGTCCCAGGCCAATGGGGGCTGCAGGAAGTGGCGCAGGCCGAGGGATNACAGCTCCCATGGCCGCGGTTCGCCGTCCCAGGCCAATGGGGGCTGCAGGAAGTGGCGCGGGCCGAGGGATGTGCTGGCCGCCACTTCCCGCAGCCCCCATTGGCCTGGGACGGCGAACTGCAGCCAGTGGGAGCCGCGATCGGCCGAACCTGCAGACGCGGCAGGTAAACAAACCGGCCCGGCCTGCCAGGGTGCTTACCCTGGCGAGCCGCATGTCAAAGGTTGCCGACCCCTGGTATAGATTCTCTTAAGTGTGTTAGTATCACACATGTGGTGAGTCCTAGCACTAAGAGAACATTCTAGACCAGGCGCTCATATACTCCAAGCTTATTGCTCTTCAGAGTGTCATGCCAACATTGCTTTTCCACAAGGATTCACCTTTTGCTACAATTTTTTCTTTGTTTTCTTCACAGGGAGGTCACAGTTCTTAGTCCATCCTTTCCAATAATCTTACACTCTGCTCATGTGTCTGTTTTGAATGGTACTGGCTTGTCATTAAGGAAGAATATCTAAGTCCGTGTTTTGGGACTGTCTATTGTGGTCTTTCTTGTCAGAGCACCAAGTGTGGGTTGATCTCTGATGACCTAGATGATGCAGCACTGTCTTATTCTATTTCTCTGTTTCTTACATGTGCATACATTCCTGTCAGCACAGTACCACAATTTTCACAGTTAAGGCTTGTCTTCACTGCAAAGTTAACTTACTCAGGTGTTGTCCCTTACCTGCTCCCACACAAGAACCTCTCACCTGTGTTTTGGTGGTCCTTTCAGCATGGGCTAGCTGGCCCATCTGGAGCTACAGGGCCCAGGTGCTACTTATACTTGACCTGGTAATCTACCCACAGTGAAGCCTGGATGCTGACTAATCAACTCGGGCACTGCTAGTCCTCCAGTACCTTCCCACAATTCCCCTGGGCCATATTTTCTTGCCATCTACCTGGTTCTGCATTGTAAAGGTATGTCTACACTACGAAATTAGGTTGATTTTATAGAAGTCGATTTTTAGAAATCGATTTTATACAGTCGATTGCATATGTCCACACTAAGCACATTAAGTTGGTGGAGTGCGTCCTCACTACCATGGCTAGCATCGACTTATGGAGCGGTGCAGTGTGGGTAGCTATCCCACAGTTCCCGCAGTCTCCGCCGCCCATTGGAATTCTGGGTTAAGCTCCCAATGCCTGATGGGGCAAAAACATTGTCGCGGGTGGTTTTGGGTACATGCCGTCAGTCGTCCCTCCCTCCGTGAAAGCAACGGCAGACAATCGTTTTNAGTCGATTGCGTATGTCCACACTAAGCACATTAAGTCGGCGGAGTGCGTCCTCACTACCATGGCTAGCATCGACTTATGGAGCGGTGCACTGTTGGTAGCTATCACACAGTTCCCGCAGTCTCCGCCACCCATTGGAATTCTGGGTTAAGCTCCCAATGCCTGATGGGGCAAAAACATTGTCGCGGGTGGTTTTGGGTACATGCCGTCAGTCGTCCCTCCCTCCGTGAAAGCAACGGCAGACAATCGTTTTGCGCCTTTTTTCCTGGGTTACCCATGCAGACGCTGTACCACAGCAAGCATGGAGCCCGCTCAGCTCACCGTCACCGCTGCTGTTGTGAGCAAGTCTACTGTGGGGGCTGCTGTGATCCAAGTAGCCAATGCAATCATTGACATTCTGTTATCAAGGGTAGTGACTCTGGGAAATGTGTGGGCCTTTTTAGATTTTAGGTGCATCCTATTCCTGTCCTTTGTCGCTTTTGAAGAAGTCTTGCAGCCGTACATTCCAGTCCGGTCAGCGCTGTAACGCCCCATAGCACTTCTCTGGTTGACACATGTAACAGCTCCAGGACTCGTGCTCTTTTGCCTTGGCCAAGGTACCTTGCCCTACCCGGACCTCCAAGCAGTCAACACAGAAGCACCTGCAGCAGCTGGCATTGCTACACAGCAGCAGCTCCTTGCCTTCGCAGCAGACGGTGCAGTAGGACTGGTACCCATCCTCGTCGGACATGTAGCTTGGCCGGGGGTTCTGGGAACGTCTTCCCTGCCCAGCTTCTAGCAACCTCCAGGGCATGGTGTACGGCTCCATCACTTCCCCTGCAACTCTGCTCTCCTGCTCCCCAGTGACGAGCTCAGGGGATCCATTCATGAAGCCTGGACAGTAGTAAGGAGCAGTTCAACTATAGGCTGAGCAAGTGCAGAATGGTGGTAGAATGTGCCTTTGGACATTTAAACGCTCGCTGGCGCTGTTGGTCAGATCTCAGTGCAACCAACATTCCCATTGTTATTGCTGCTTGCTGTGTGCTCCATAATATCTGTGAGAGTAAGGGGGAGATGTTTATGGCGGGGTGGGAGGTTAAGACAAATCGCCTGGTGTCCGATTTTGAGCAGCCAGGCACCAGGGCAATTAGAAGAGCACAGCAGGGCACACTGCGCATCAGAGAGGCTTTGAAAACCAGTTTCATGACTGGCCAGGCTTCGGTGTGACAGTTGTGTGTGTTTCTCCTTGATGCAAACTCCCCTTTGTTGATTTTAATTCCCTGTAAGCCAACCACCCTCCCCCCTTCGAAATAAAGTAACTATTGTTTTGAAACCATGCATTCTTTCTTTATTAAAAAAAAAAAAAAAGAGAGAGATAACGGACAAGGTAGCCCGGGTGGGGTGGGGGAGGAGGGAAGGACAAGGCCACATTGCTTATTGTAGCCACACTAAAAATCAAACTGTTTGAATGACAGCCTTCTGTTGCTTGGGCCATCCTCTGGAGTGGAGTGGCTGGGTGCCCGGAGCCTCCCCCCCCCCGTGTTCTTGGGCATCTGGGTGAGGAGGCTATGGAACATGGGGAGGAGGGTAGGCAGTTATACAGTGGATGCAGCTGGGGTCTGTGTTCTTGTTGGCTTTCCTGCAGCTCCAACAGACGCTTCATCATGTCCGTTTGCTCCCCCATTAGCCTCAGCATTGTGTCCTGCCTCCGCTCTTCGCGCTCACTTAATTCTTTCCTGGCCTCTGCCACTGAATGCTTCCATGCATTAAGCTGTGCCCTATCAGTGCGAGAAGACTGCATGAGCTCGGAAATCATGTCATCATGAGTGCATTTTTTTTCCGCCTTCTAATCTGCGATAACCTCAGGGACGGAGATGATAGGGGGAGTATTGAAACATTCTACGCTCTACAATTCTGAGGGGACTGCATGGTCACCTGTGCTGCTGAGTTCGCCATGCTGACCAAACAGGAAATGAAATTCAAAAGTTCCCGGGGCTTTTCCTGTGTACCTGGCTAGTGCATCGGAGTTCAAAGTGCTGTCCAGAGCGGTCACAATGGAGCACTCTGGGATAGCTCCTGGAGGCCAATACCGTCGATTTGCGTCCGCACTACCCCAAATTCGACCCAGCAAAGTCGATTTTAGCGCTACCCCTCGTCGGGGAGGAGTACAGAAGTCGATTTTAAGAGCCCTTTAGGTTCGACGGAACGGGGTTGGTTGTGTAGCTGCATTCATTTTTTAAATCGACCTAACGCGGCTAAATTCGACCTAACCCCGTAGTGTAGACCAGGCCTAAGTCACCTACTAGTTCATATACATGAGGTTGGTGTTTAAACCTCACCTTGCATGCAGTTTGCTGTACTGGCAACATTTCTACTACTTTTGCACAGGTGCTCAGGAAGGACAGACAAGTTCTCTCACAGTACACTGGGCAAGAATTCCTACAGTGGTGCAGCAATGGTGTAGCACTAAGAACCATAGTGTGTGTATGACCCCAGAAGTCCTACTTCCTCACATGAATGAGTTCAGAGCCAGTGTGGACCTAGTTGAGTGGACACACACTCAAGTGGTGGTGGCCACACCCGAGCTAGGCCAACCTGAGTGCTCCCCCGGGTGGCTGATCATCCAAGTTAACTCTGCAGTGAAGACACATGCTCAGCAGCCTATGCTTTTGCAAATGCTAAACTTTGCTGTATGCTTTTCATATTATTCATTGTGCTATTTTCACACAACTATTCTCCCTCCCAGCACAGGTTACTGCAACATATATTGACTTTTGAGCTTAGTTCATTTGGTTTTGATGGCTGCTTTGCAGTGCAGTGCACTGGCTATCACGCTGTCACCCTGAGCAAGTGCTGTGAGTTGTGCATCCATTGCCTCTTTGGTATAGAATTGTAACGTGGTATTATGTTGGTGTCCCTAGCCTCTGTTTGCCGGAAGCTGGGAATGGGCATCAGGGGATGGATCACTTGATGATTACCTGTCCTGTTCATTCCCTCTGGGGCACCTGGCATTGGCCACTGTCGGAAGACAGGGTACTGGGCTAGATGGACCTTTGGTCTGACCCAGTATGGCCGTTCTTATGTTTAATTGATAGCTAGATATAAAACACTCAAACACACATATAGCATTCATTTCTTCATTGCATGTATCTTGGAGAATATCACAAGCAATATATGGGGAAAATAACTGACACAATTAGGGAGAGGAAGGATGGTCGAGTGGTTACAGCACACGCCTAATACTTGGGAGTACCTGGGTTTACGGCTCTTGCTCTGCCCCAGATTTCCTGTATGACTTCAAGCAAGTCACTTATCCTCTCTGTGCCTTATGTGTAGAATGGGGATAAGAGCATGTTCCTACACCACAATGGTGTTCTGAGGGTGACTATATTACATCAGAGTGTGAGGTGCTCAGATACAACGACAGGGGAATGCAGTCCTCACTCCATCCTAGTAACAGGATTCTGACCAGTCCTTTTGCTGGAGCGCAATGGGGTGTGGTGGAAGGAGATTCCTTGGACTCTCTCCCCCCTTCCTGCAACCCCACAGTGGCTGGCCTACAGCTTTTATGCAGAATTCCCTCTAGAAAACTCGAGAGGCAGAAAGGGCTCACAAACCGAAATGCAGGCATTTTGGCGTCTAGGGTCCTTCACTTGTTGTTCAGCCAAACTCAAATGAGCCCGAATGTGAAATGAATTTGTGGATGGGCTGGCTTTTGTCTCTGAGGGGATTAACGTTAACATCACAACATGCTCCCGGTGCAAAGTCATCCAGGCATTTTGAGCAGCCCAGCTTCTGGGCCTGAGGTTTCCTTGATACAGCTTCAGAAAAGGTGGTTGTCAGGGAAAGGGTAGGATCCTATTTTGTTTGTAAATTTCAGAGGTGGAGATGAAGGTCTTGCAGTCCCCTGATGTCTGGGTAACAAAAGCATTAATCGGCCATTGCTTTCCCCTGATGACCTTGAGACTTACCCAGTTGGGGCAGAACATCTTATAAATATCCGTTTTCCCAGAGTCACATTTTCAGCAATGTCAGAGAACTAGGATGACCAGACAGCAAATGTGAAAAATCGAGATAGGGGATGGGGGATAATAGAAGCCTATATAAGAAAAAGACCCAAAAATCGGGACTTCTGGTCACCCTACAGAGAACGAACCTAGTGAAGATTCATCAGGGGTTGGCTTTTTCCTCTCCTGATTGTAAAAAGCCTGAGAGATTTATTTTTTTAGCCTTGGCCTTCTGAGTTATCTAATGATGCTGATAACAAGAGGCTGCTGCCGGACAGAGAGAAAAGAAAAGCCCTCTGCCAGCAGGAAAACCTGTGAGTAATATACATACTGCTGGACAGCAGCCAGATCACTCCAGCAATGTCTGTTAGCTCCTCCTTCTACCAAGAAACGATCAAACGAGTAAGAGGAGACTGTACTAAAAGCTGCAGTGGAGTGTCAGAAATGCTGAGTCGGAATGGCAAAGTGCTGCATCCAATGGAAATTTACCCAGGTCAGGGACCTTAGCATGTAGGAAATGAGGACTCTGGGTTTTCAGGGATATTGCAGTCTCATCTCATGCCCTGCTGTGCAACCTCAATGTCACCACACAGAAGGAGCACACACAGCATTTGGATGGCACCGGTTCAACTCAGGAACTGTGTGTGAGAGCGATTGCACAGCGTAGGCTGTCATTTTCTGCAGAAGAGCACTGGGATGCTGTTTACCCGGGGAGTAGGGGCAATAAACCCAGTGTCCTGGGCTCATTCCACTTGGGTAATTATTTCTGCCTACCTCAAACCCCCCTGCCGCTTGGATACGATCTGTGGATACAGTGACTCTGATCCTTGGGTCCAGTTGAGCTGTGTTTGGACAGGCCCCAACTGGGAGGAAAAGGTGGCTAAATTAGGACAGCCTTAGTGCTACCTATGCCTGGTGACCACACCCCCAAGGGACTGTTTCAGCAGCTCAAAATAACCATTTTGCAGGGGTGCTCTAGCCACACCCTCTTTCACTTAGCCACTCCTTCTACACTGGGAGCTGTTAGGTGGAATGGCACCCATGGCTGAAAATTGCCTAATGGCCAGATCTGCAGGGTGACAATACTTCCTTGAGATAACATGCTTTCTTCCTATGTTGACAGAGGATACAGGACATTACACAGCAAATAAGGGACGTACCTTAAAGTACAAGACAGGTAGTCACCCTACGTTGAAAGAAAAAGGCTATAGGGATAGATGAAGGTGTGGTGATTGGATGTCTAGGTAGATGGCGCTAGAGCACGTCTATGTGTTTGTCAGAGCCGGATGTGTGTGTGTGTGTTGGGGGGGGGGATACAAAACTTTGTTTGGTTAGAGGCTTCTATTTAGGCACCTAGCCCTTAAGAACTGGTTTCAATTGTTATAAATAAAGGTCCACACTGGAAAAAAACCCCAGCCCTAAAATAGTGTTTCTGTGAGGTTGATAATGTGCAATAGTAATTTGGAGAGTACCTTTCCAAAATCATCTGAAATGTATTTCACTTGAATTAAATGCACAAGTTTGGCTGCATGGGACAGTGTAATAATTTGCAAGCTACAGAAATTGTGTTTGGGCTGTTTGTTTTCAAACTATGTTTTTAATAAGAATGCAAGTGGCTTACACACCCACAGAAGTTGTTGTTGTTCATTTAGTATTTGTATTACCATAGCACCTAGGAGCCCCCATTATGGACCAGTACCCCATTGTGCTAGGTGCTGTACAAATACTGAGCAAAAAAGGTCCCTGCCCCCTCAAAGATCTCTCCTTCTTACAGGGAAGAGTGCCGCCGCCTCTGTCATCAACTGTCATCAACCACTTTCCACAGCACACATTCATATTCTGACTTAGCACCACCCTGGTTTAGGATTGCCTGATGTCTGGTTTTCGGCTGGAAAGCCCGGTCAAAAAGGGACCCTGGTGGCTCCAGTCACGTGCCATTAAAAGTCCGGCTGGTGGTGCAGCAGGGCTAGCAGGCTCCCTGCCTGGCTCCACACGGCTCCTGGGAAGCAGCTGGCATCTCTGGCTCCTAGGTGGAGGGGCGGCCAGGAAGGTTCTGTGCATTGCCCCAACCCTGAGTGCCGGCTCTGCAACTCCCATTGGCTGGGAACCCCATTGGCGGCACCAGTGGGTGGGGGCAGTGTGCGGGGCCTCCTGGCCGCGCCTCCACCTAGGAGCCAGAGGGACATGTCACTGCTTCCCCGGAGCCACCTGTGGTCAGCACCGTCCGGAGCCCTCACCCTCTTCTGCACCCCACACCCCCTCCCTCACCCCAACCCCCTACTCCATCCCAGAGCCCCCTCCTGCACCCTGAACCCCTCATTTCTGGTCCCAGCCCAGAGCCCACACCACCAGCCAGAGCCCACACCCCCTCCCGCACCCCAACCCCCTACCCCATCCCAGAGCCCCCTCCCGCACCCTGAACCCCTGATTTCTGGTCCCATCCTGGAGTCCACACCACCAGCCCAGAGCCCTCACCCCCTCCTGCACCCCAACCCTCGGCCCCAGCCCTACGCCAGAGTCCACACCCCTAGTTGGAGCCCTCACCCCCTCCCACACCTCAACCCCCTGCCCCAGCCTGGTGAAAATGAGCAAGGGTGGGGGAGATTGAGCGACGGAGGGAATGGGGGATGGAGTGAGCAGGGGCTGGGGCCTCAGAGAAGGGGTGGGACAGGGGCGGGGCAAGGGTGTTCGGTTTTCTGCAATTAGAAAATTGGCAGCCGTACCCTGGTTAGGTGGTAAAGTCTGACACAAGCACCATTCAAGGTGCTACAATAGCATAGAACAAGTGTAATGCTCAGTCCCTGGCTGGGTCATTGGCAGCAGGGAGTGAGCCTGGGGCCTCTGGTTCTTAAAGCATGAGTCCCTACTGCCTGAGCTAAAAGATCCAGTTCTGTTAGCCCAGGCTGTAGCAGAATCATCTACCTCTGTCTTAGAGCAGAATTTCCATTATTTTGATTTTTGTATCCACATTTTTCCATAGATAATTCCACATCCACTCCCCTAAATATGTGGCCCAGCCAGCACTGTCGTGCCATACTATATAGGCCTGGGTTACACATTTCCCCCGACTGGGAAAGATGTACTCCATCTGTCCTCTTCTCTCCTCCTCTATCTTTGTGGATTTCTCCGTTACTTCTTCAGAGATGTTTTCACCATGTTGTGCAGAGGCCTGGACTTCAAGTTGTCCAGGGTAGCAAAAGTCCAACTCAGACGGTTACATAACATTGTTTAGAAAACGGTATCGGAGGGAGACGGACTGAATTAGTCCAACCCAAAAGGTTTACTGCTACTGCCCAAGGACTGTGGGGAGATCATGACTAATAAACAAGAGGAGAAGGGTATTGGACCAAAATTGCTTTTTTAAAATGACAATAATAAGCCAAAACTAATGGACACATGAAATTAAAATGGGACGAGGGAGGGCGTTTTAAAGATCCTCCTCCTGTGACTTAGGAAAGTGGAAATCAATAGGCAACAGCTAATCTCCTAGCACTTTTAAGCTCTCCCTTTCTTTCAAATACCAGGACACTGACAGACTCTATTCCTGTAAGCGGCAGGCTGAAAGTGACACCTGACGCCCTCCTAAAGCTGGTGATTTGAGAGCTGAGGCAGTGGGGAGTTGAGTTAAACAGCTGGAGGGGCACAAACTGCATAGATCCAGTGGGCGCCCACCAAGCTCCAAGTGTAACAAGGCTCTTGTGGGGCCATCACATGTTGCATCCACATCCCGTTCAACAGGGGTGGTTGCAGTCTCTGCTGGAAAAAAATGCAAGCATTGCAAGCCCTGGTTTCATTGGAGTCTGTGTAATATCTTCCACTCGTAAAGCGACTTGGCATTTCTCTGTATTCAGCCTGCTGCTGTTGGGTTTCTGTTCTGCATAAAACCTGTCGCTGCTAGCACTGTGTTGGTTGATCCGTGCCTGCCGCATGCACTATGGTGAACAGAAAGCGGTGGACTGAGGAGTTAGAAAGTGTGTGTAAATAAAGCCTTGCCTAGTCTCAGAAATAGCCCCATTTCAGCACGGGGTTGACTCCTAAGTATAGACAAGGGCAAGCCAAACAGAGGCAAACCCATGCACGCCTTTGTCTTCCCAGAGGGGTCAGCGCCACTCCAGCGATACCAATTGCTGCCTGCTCATTTTGGGTCTATTCTTGAGTGTAGACAAGGTCTACGAGCGCCCTTTTACAGATACACAGACAAGGACCGAGCACCGTGTGTGGTAGGGATACCCATGTGATCAGTTGTATTGGTGATGCCTCTTTGACCACTTCGCAAACAG
This sequence comes from Platysternon megacephalum, assembly GCA_003942145.1. Lineage (NCBI taxonomy): Eukaryota > Metazoa > Chordata > Testudines > Platysternidae > Platysternon > Platysternon megacephalum. The sequence continues at coordinate 458,003 of QXTE01000377.1, forward strand.
GTCTCTGGTTGGCAGGTTCAGCTGCGAGGCCAAGATCCGAATGGGGGGCGGAGATGGAATGATCCTCTCAGCTGTAGTGGCTGTCCCTAAAGGTCAGGGTTGAGGCATGTGAGCACGGTGGTGTGGAGAAGCTAGCACTGCTGTTGCCCATGCTGTATGCAATCTGGGAAGAAACAGGGGACTTTAATCTTATTTAATGGCATTTATTCTCCACTTCTTTATGCCAGTACAATTCCGCTGACTTCAGTGGATTTGCTCCTGATTTATGCTGTTGTAAGTGCAGGGTTGGTACAAGGATGTTTTGCGCCCTAGGCGAAACTTCCACCTTGTGCGCGCCCCCCCCCCCAGCCCTGTGGCAGCTCTCCGCCCCCCCCGCCCTGAGGCGCCCCCCCCACGGCAGCTCCCCCCCTGCGGCAGCTCCCCCCGGCCCGGGGAGCCGTGCGGCAGGTCCCCGCCCCAGCTCACCTCTGCTCCGCCTCTTCCCCGAGCACGCCGTCGCCGCTCCACTTCTCCCGCCTCCCAGGCTTGCGGCGCCAATCAGCTGTTTGGCGCCGCAAGCCTGGGAGGGAGAGAAGCAGAGTGGGGTGGCGTGCTTAGGGGAGGAGGCGGAGCAGAGGTGAGCTGGGGCGGGGAGCGGTTCCCCTGCATGCCGCTCCCCCCCCTTACTTGCTGCAGGCGGCCCTCCCCGCGCCCTCCTGCCCCAGCTCCCTCCACCTAAATGACGACGACGACCGGGGCGGCCGAAGATCCGGCCGCCGCGGTTGCCGCTGAAGGACCTGAAACGCCGCCCCCCAAATGCTAGTGCCCTAGGCAGGGCCGGCGCTCCCATTAGGCGACCTAGGCGGTCGCCTAGGGCGCTGCTCTTTTGGGGGCGCCGGCGCCCCCGCCGCCCGTAGAAATTTGGGGGCGGGGCCTTCCGCCGCCGCTGTTGGGGGCGGGATTTCGGGGGCGGGACCTGCCGCCGCCTAGGGCGCCGGCGAAGCTGGCGCCGCTACTGGCCCTAGGCGACTGCCTAGGTCGCCTAATGTGTTGCACCGGCCCTGTGTAAGTGAGAGGAGAATCAGGTGCCAATATTTTTATTTTTCTGGGTTTGGAGACTAAAGCCCCCTGTTTATCCATGTAACAGCTTCAAAACAGGCATCCGTATAAGCTACCCCAACAGTGCCCCCTGCCTATGCGACTCATCCCTGTGCTACAGTTTAATTCTTGATAAATCTCATTTATGGTTTGTGTGGAAAACTAAAAGTTGCCTTGGAAAGATTCTCTCTGCTTTTATTGTGCAAAAGCAAGACACAAGTAGTAATTCTTCCACTCCGCTCAGCACTGATGAGGCTTTAACTGGAGTACTGTGTCCAGTTCTGGGCAGCACACTTCAGAAAAGATGTTGACAAAAGGGAGAAAGTCCAGAGGAGAGCAAGAAAAATGGGTAAAGGTCTAGAAAACATGACCTCTGAGGAAAAATTGAAAAAATTAGGTTTGTTTAGTCTGGAGAAGAGAAGGCTCGGGAGTGGGGGGCAAGACAACTGTCTTCAGGTATGTAACGGTTGTTATAAAGCAGAGGTGGCCAAACTTACTGACCTCCGAGCTGCATACAACAATCTTCAGAAGTTCAAGAGCCAGAGCATGCCTGCCGGAGCTCAGGGCTTCAGCCCTGCGGGGAGGGGGGGTCTCAAGGCTTCAGCCCCATGGGAGGTTCCTGCCCGGGCTCAGGGCTTCAGCCCTGCTCCTGCCCCCCTCTCCCCCTGATTTTTGCCAGGGTTTGCTGGCACCACTTGGTCTCATAATGCCGCCGGCTCCCTCCCTGCATGGCAGCTGCTGGAGCCGGCAAGCTGGGAGCTGCAGCCATTACTCCTGGGGGGATTCTGCAGCTCTGTGCATGCACAGAATTTATATGCCCTGCAGATTTCTTTGCTTTCCTGCAGAAAAATGACTTTCTGATGGGGAAGCAAAGGGAAGCCACAAGAGTGGTCATGCGACCCTCCCCAGCAGTATGTTTTGGGTGCCCAGGGCAGCCGGCAGAGAGGTAAATCACTGTGTGGTGGGAGACGGGACTGGGGAAGACCTGGATGGTGGCTCCTATCCTGTGTCGGGCTCAGCTGCTAGTCCGGTCTGGGCTGGGCAGGATAGGACTTTCTCTTCCCCTGCACAGCATTCAGGGCCAGGTCAGACCCATCCCCAGATTTCTCCCCTGGCTGCAGGAAGCTCTGCAAACTCTTTCCCCCCTTCCCGCTTCCTGCACCCATCACTCAGCTGCACGGGGAGGGATCCCTGTACAGATTGCTGCACCCAAATCCACCCAACCCCTGTGCATTCAGACCCCCTTATACCCAGACCCTCCTGCTGAGCCTCACTCCCCGCACTCAGAACCCCTCTTGATGAGCCCCACTCCCCCTACACCTGGACCCCCCCAATGAGCCATCCGCACCCAGATCCCCACTCCACCGAGCCCCAACCAGCTGCACCTGGATCCCCACCCCACTGAGCCCCACTCCCCCACTGAGCCCCCACACCTAGACCTCCCCTGCTTAGCCCCAACAACCTTCACCTGGACCGCCCTGCAGAGTCCCATTACCATTGCACCCAGAACACCCCAGCAAGCCCCTGTGCATCTGGATCCCCCACTGAGCCACCCGCACCCAGATTGCCCCACACAGAACCCTCTCACCCCATGCCTGGATCCTCCCACACTAAGCCCCTCCACACTTGGATCCTGCCTTGCTGAGCCTGCCTGCCCACACCTGGTGCACCTGGCATGGAGGGGCAGGGCCCTGAGGTGTTTCTGGGGCAGGCCTGGTCCTTGTGCTGTGTCAGGGTTGTGTGCAGGCTCATCGCTGAGTCCATGTCCCGGGGCGGGAGTTGCACAGTGATCTCCCACCTCTGTGCAGCCAGTGGCCTGTGCCATGCTGGAACCTCCACATTTATTTGACAAAATTTGCAGACTTTTAAAATATTGTGCGCAGAATTTTAAAATGTTTGGTACAGAATGCCCTCAGGAGTAAGCCACGGGGAGAGGCAGCAGCAAACAGTTGGGAGCTGCAGGGAGAGATGCTGCTTTTACTGCTGCCTCTCCCCATGGAGCTAAAGCAGTGGCCCCTCCCTGCAGCTCCCAGCTGTTTGCTGCTGCCTCTCCATGCAGAGCTTATACCTGGGAGCGGCAGGGAGGGGCCACTGAGGGTAAGAGGGGTGTGAGTGTCTGGGGGGGGTGGGTGTGTGACTCAAGCTCTGGGGGGGGGGGAGGGGGCCCTGAACCTTTAAATTGTGCCCCTCCACTCTCAGCAGGTACCAGTTGTCTCTGGCAGAAGACTCTAGCTCCACCACCCCACTACAGCTCCTCCCTCCCTCCCCCCCCCAACCCCGTCTGGTAAGCAGAGAATGAGGGGGACCTGGGAGGCTCCGCAAGCCGCACTTTAACTGTAAAAGAGCCGCATGCAGCTCACGAGCCGCCGTTTGGCCACCCCTGTTATAAAGGAAGAGCATGATAAATTGTTCTCCTTAGACACTGAGGACAGGACAAGAAGTAATGGACTTAAATTGCAGCTTTAGGTTAGCCATTAGAAAAAACTGCCCAACTGTCAGGGTAGTTAACCACTGGAATAAATTACTTAGGGAGGTTGTGGAATCTCCATCATTGGGGATTTTTAAGAGCAGGTTAGACAAACACCTGGCAGGGATGGTCTAGTTAATACTTAGTCCTGCCACGAGTGCAGGGGACTGGACTAGATGACCTGTCAAGGTCCCTTCCAGTCCTACACTTCTAGGATTTCCTATGTAATCTGAGGTTGGAAACTGTGAATCTGAAGAGCTCGGCAGTGGCTCAGAACTCATTTAGTTTCATTATCTTCATTTCCCTAAACACCCTTCTGGGCTGTGACCAAACGCCAAGGCTTTTTCCTGCCGAAGCTCACTGCTGAACACCATACTGACATTTGTCAGCTTTAACTAGTTCTTTACCCCCCACGTTTTTCTGTCATTTCAACAAGCATTGGCCTGCCTAGCACAGAATGAACAGATTCTTTGTGAGGATCAGCTAGTGTGTATTAAACTCTTGTCAGTGTTACTGTCACCCAGAAGCCGCCTTCGATGGAAGAGAACTCTTATTGAACAAAAGATCTTAGTTCCACAGCACCAAGTTTAGTTGATTTATTTGGATCTTTTCTCCCCCCGCCTCTTCCTCTGAAGGAAAAGGAAAACCTATGGGTCAAATCCAGACCTGCTGTGAGTGAGTGCAACCCCACTGAAGTTGATGGGATCGCAAACTGTCCATCAGAGATGTTAAAGATGTGGTGGATAGGTGGTTTTAAATTGTCTTTGCTCTTCCCCCAGTTCTGGGGCCAATCTGCGCACTCACACTGTCTGACAAACACACAAATGTTTTTGCTTCCAGCCTCATGTGCACAGATTCATTCCCTGACACACTCATTCACATGGCACTCACTCTTTTTGGGTATGTCTACACAGCGAAAGCTGTGCACAGACCAGCTCACCCCCGCTCACTTGAATCCCTCTAGCCTGGGTAACAAGAGCAGTGAAGACGGCATAGTGCAGGCTCCAGAGCAGGCTAGCAAGCTGAGGACGTACTCAGGCTCCATGCTGGGCTTGTACTACCGGCCCGGAAGCCCACACTGCTCTGTTTTCACTGCTGTTGTTACCTGCGCTAGCTGGATTCCAGCGAGTGCGGGCAGGCTAAACCATGCACAGCTTGTGCTGTTAGAGATTTCCTTTCACGCTCACTCCCAGCCATGCTTTGACACCCCCTCACCGTCTTTCTCTCCTCTGAACATGCACACTCACTCGCTCATGGACACTCCCAGTAAGCGCCCAGAGGCTGACGCTGACTCACTCCCTTGTGGCAAACACTAGACACACAGTGGCCAATCGTTTTAGCAGTTCTCCTAGTTCCCCTTTGACTCAGTTGGGGTTCGGGGGCACTTGTGGGAGGGGAGGAGTGCAGAACTATTTCATCAGTGGCAATGGGACGCCTTTCATCCTGGTTAGTTTTGTTACTGGAGAGATGAGTTCAGAGGAGTTCGGTGCGGCGGCCTGGGGTCGTTCTATAGAGACAGCGATCGCTTCCCTCGATTCGGATCCCATGTGAGGTTTGGGTTTGGAACTCCCACGAAGAGCAGGATATTTGAATCAGAGATCTGGGTTTGGGCCTGTCCCTAGGTAGTCTAGGACAACAATGCTTCACCTTTTCGATATTGGGACCTTATGTTGTAATAGAAAAGGTTTTGTCGCCTGAGCTAGCCATAAAGAGAAGGAGAGTGGATGTGCCCCTCGCCCCACTGAACCTGCTTGCGACCTCGAGGCCAAGAGGTTGTTCTCTAAACCAATATTTACTTTTCCGAGCAAGATGAGCTAAGAGGAAAGACTCTCCTGCACAGAAGCCCATTTTCAGTTTGCCAAGGTGTGGCTGAGCCAGATTTCATCCATTTGCTGTTTCCACTGCTGAAAGGTCAGCCTTTGTCATCAGAGAGTCAAATCCTGGCCCCAAAGAAATTAATGGGAGTTCTGCCATTGAGGGCAAGGCAGCCAGGATTTCACCCATAATCTCTTATGATGTTAAAGTGCATCTCATCTCAGAGTAACCCAAAGCACTTTAGACGCTCTACCCACACAGGAATCACCTAACCTGCCAGGGAAATGCAGCCACCTCTGGGTGACAGTCACCAGAGACATTTGTCCAAGGACACTGAGCAAGTCCATATTCTTATAAATTTGCCATTGCATGACCTTATTTTTTTAATTTTCTGTCCTGAAGAGCCATACCAAGTAAGCAACCCAGAACTCATTTTACTTACCTCAGCAGGCCGAGGAGGGATAGCTCAGTGGTTTGAGCATTGGTCTGCTAAACCCAGGGTTGCGAGCTCAATCCTTGAGGGGGGCCATTTAGGGAACTGGAGTAAAAATCTGGGGATTGGTCCTGCTTTGAACAGGGGGTTGAACTAGATGATCTCCTGAGGTCCCTTCCAACCCTGATATTCTATTATTCTATGAGCTGAGTCAAACCTGGAATCCGACATCTGGCTTTAAGGAGCCAATTATTCCTACTCATCTATGCAGACAATTATATGGCCCTCATCACACTGTGGTACCTGAACCCCTCACAATCATTAATGGATTTTGGCCTCACAACATCTGTGTGAAGTAATATCCTGATTATTTGTGTGTGAGGCACGGGATGGCTTAAGTGACTCACCCATAATGACGTAGGAAGTCTGTGGTACAGTTGCAAATTGAAGCCAGTTCTCCTGAGGCCCAGTCCAGCCCCCATCTACTAGAACATCCTTCCTACCCTAGTTCAAACTGGATGCTGAGACCATGTTTCCATGCCTGTCGCTAGACACCACAACTCAAGGAAAATCTGGGAAGAAGAGAAGGAGTCAACTCATCATGTCACCTCTTCTTGGTTAGCCTTCAACTGTATGTTACAGGGAAGCCCAAGCTTCATGGCACTGAAGGCCACACTGGCAACTAGCCAGGAGCAAAGGGCCTCCCCACTAAATGATCTGTTGTAGGTGTTTGTAGCGCACTCATCAGCAGGGTATCTGAGAGCCTAATTTAGCTTGAAAAATCTATAGGATGTTGTTTGAGTAAAAAACCAAAACCACACAGTTGTATTTGCTTATGCTTGTATCTTCCTCCTCCCAGGAGTAGGACATGCGGGTTGGCTGAATCCTCCAGCAATAAGCATTGCAGTTAGACAGTTTTAACCCTCACTCTGAAGCTATAGGAAGAATTCGGCTGCATGCTAGGACTCTATGGACCGCATTTGGCCCTGAGGTCACTCCGGGGCTCAGGCATCTTGGACCACTGACTAGGTGTTTCCAGGCTTTTAGCGGATGTCTGTTAAGTAGGACGTCAGAGGGCGGTGGAGGAGAGCCCTCTAGGGATAACCTGTGAGGCAGACAGAAAAAGTTACATCTGTCCAGTGAGCCAGTTCCCCTCCCGACTTTAAACAACAGGCCCCGTCGCCTCTGAAAAAGGGCTCTCTTTGCAAACAGGCGCCAGGGTGAGGTTTGGCCAAGTGGAAAAACTGCCGTCTTGAGCAGGAGATGCCAAGTGCAAAGGGCAATGTTGGCTTGACGAGCAGGGCAGAGCTTGAGCACCAGCTTACATGAACCACATTTTCCATGTTCCTAGTGCAACAAGCAAAGTAGCTAGTGTCTCTACCGTGGCGGTAATCCAGGGGAAGAAGCAAGCCAAAGCAAATCTAGGCAGTCCTCCAGCAGGATGGTTTACATTCAAAAGTTGAACTAATTCTTTAAGGGAGAACAAGAGACTAATCTGAGGAGCTGCTCTGCAAACATTGATAGCGCTCCAACCAGTATAGCAGTTTCCCCCCACCCCCCGATTTATATTATATTTTATATTTGTACCCAATGGCCCCATTGAAGGATGAGGATCCCATTGCGGTAACATCATGTTGTCAATTTTAACACCTAGCATTTACACAGCATTTCTCATCCTTGTATACTTTACTATGTATATACAGGGCACATTTCACCCACCACTGAAATGCAGCCACCTCTGGGGTGGAAGTTGGTAGCTGTTTAACAGCACAGTAGTTTAGGACAGGAAGTGAGGAAGGGTGGTGTATTTAACAAACAGTTCGGGTGGAGTTCTGAGTTAGGCAGAATGCAATCAGCCTGCAGTGATGGATGCATAGGCAGATAATAGCTAAGTTTGAATATGGCTACAACCCTGAGGCAAACATCTCTACTATTGGAAATAGTGCCAAGGCCAGGAACTTAGTTTTCTATCTCCTCTAAAACATGACACCTCCACCAGCACAGTAACATTGAACACGAGGCTGCTGGTGTATTGGTTCAGGACTGCCAAGACAAAACAGCATCATCAGCACCATCTTCTGCAACACTTACAGTATTGTATATATTCAACTGAATTCTCCCCTCCAAGCTATGGCCCAGTTCACTGATGCTTATTTGGGTAGATCTGATTGGATCCCAGCTCCAGGTGGTGCCAGTAAAGCCCCTATCAATAGTTAGCTGCTCCTTTTTATAAGGAAAGGGAAAGGTCACCTGTTTTGCCCCACTTTGGGTCACTGGTGGTTCACTCCTGGTACGAGAAAGTATAGGTCCTTCAAGTCATAGTTTATCCATTAGGGACATCCAGCCCAAAGACATCACCCCAGCAAGATGCTTCCCCAGCATTATCCACAGGGCTGAGAGAGAAGATGAGTTTTTCTTTTGTTGTGTTTAGGAGAGGTTGGTTGGGGAACTATATTGGTAGCTTTAGTCCAATGGAGAGGTAACCACATTCTAAAAATAAGGTCGTAACTTGATATTGCATTGCTAGCAGCCTCAGCAGGGAGATCAAGAGGTGAATCTGGTTGGAGAGCGAACTCCCATCTCACCTCATGAGTTCCTGTAGGCAATGGGAAAGAATCTGGGGGCAGGGAAGAGGGGAAAACAGTCTCCCCTCTTTTGCTAACATCAGAAGGAAGCTTCCCTTTTTCTCCTTTGCTGATCTAAGCCATGCTCCCCATACAGCGCCCCCTCCTTCTTGGCAGGCGTGGGGAGAGCTGCCTTACCTGTTTCAAAAAGCAGGACATCAAATCTATCCAGGCAATTTAATTAGGCTTCATTCAAACTACATAATAAGGAAGTGTCTCTATCCATGAAAATCCACAATGCAGGCTATTTTTTGAACTAGGTACTCCCGTTTCACGGGGGACATTAAACAGGGATATTTTTAACTACCCATACACAAGTCTGGTTATTTCCATGGATGGTGGTTTCGCATTACAGGCTGCTGTAACATATGCAAATGATTGCCTGCTCTGTGGTGTTTTGCCAGGGCCAATGTTGACGTGTTCAACTATGCAGCAATTGCCTTCTTTAATGTCGAGCTGGTATGGTGAGTAATGGAAAGAAAAACTGCAGAAGTCAAGAGATCTTGTTACTGCTTCCAGGCTGAGCAGGACAGGGCAGGGCAGGGTGTGTGTGTGAAAGTGAATGTGTGTGTGTGTGTGTGTGTGCATGTGGATAAATTAGAGGGAGGGAGAGGGGACCACAGCAGGGACATACTGGGGAGGGAAAATATTGAGGGGGAGGAATGGGGTGAGATCTGATTAATGTGAGAAGAAAGGCCTAGTAGTGGGCAAAGAGGTCAGCAATAGTGGAGAGAAAAGGAGATGGGGTAGAAATTGGGACCAAGAGAGGAGAAAGGACAGGAGAAAACGGAATAGATGCTCATGGCTCATGCAAAGGACTAGGAGGCAGGTGAGCTTCTAGCTCTGCTACTGACTGGCTGTGTGACATTGGGGGCAAGTCATTTCACCTCTCTGTGCTGCAGCTTCCCCCCTCTGTAAGATAGGGCTAATGCTACTTCCTGACTTCACAAGTAGGTGGGAACGCCTCAAGATCCTGGGACGGTAGGTGCTGTGTAAGGACAAAATATTATTGTGAATACAGTATTGGTGTTAGAGACGGGGTGATAGGCTGATTCAGAAAAAAGGCACTTGCTTCTGTGAAATATGTCATGCAAGGAGCTCTGCAGAACTTGGCAGCTCTGCTTTGGCGAGTGTTGGGAAGAGCAGCAATGGAGCTCCCCAGTCAAAGAATAGACATTCAGTGTAAGTCAATAAGGTCTATTGTGATGATGATGGTTTATTATGGTAGGGCCTAGAGGCTCCATTCAAGGATCAGGGCCCCCATTGTTCTAGGCACTGCGCGCACACACACACACACACACACACACGTACGTTCTGGCTCTTGCTGTAAACCGCTTACTATAAGATAAAATGCAATAGGTGGATGCCATAAACAAACAATGGGAGTACAAGGGAATAGTGAAAAGGAGAGTTTTCCTAATTGGATTTCCACTTATAGTATGACAACATCCTAGTGTGTTTATAAGGAAACAGTGTCTCTGTATCACCTGTATGGAGATTACTAGCAACCCTGTGACACTGAGGAGAGAGATAATATCTGAGACCTCCATGTGCTCTCTGCAAGTTACTTTTGCAATGACAGGGGACTCCTGCTCTGGGGATTTGCCTGTTGTCTGGCTCATCTCCACCCCAGTGCAGGGCACATATCAGAAATGGTGTTTCCTTGGTCAGCATTTTTCTGTGATACAGCCGGGATCTGAACCTGCACTCTATATTTTGCCAGTCATCTCACTTGACTTTTTAAACAAAGCACTGAGCAATAAAATCACTGCAGCAGAACCGCTGATTGCACTATAGTCCTGGGGAAGTGCTATTCACATGCCCCTCAGAGCAGCACATTACAACATCGGAAATTCCCCATAGCAGCAGAATCAGGGCAAGGGAGAGAAGGCTGCAGTCCCCACCTTTTCTTATGTGGCTTATTCTCCTCACTGCCCATGCATGTAATCCACATTAATGCCAAATGGCGCTAACCCCTTAGTTTCTAAGCAACCCAGACTGACTCTCAGCTCCAAGGCTGAAGTTTCAGGGACGTCAGTCAGTAAAGCCTTTTTATAGCCCTGATCCAGAGCCCAGCACAGCCAATGACAGCTTTTCCATCAGTCCCTGTGCAATGTGAAAGTTTAACAGGAGACACGATGAACATGGAACCCCCCAAGTGCCACTTTTCACAGCAGAGTAGGTGGAAAAAAGAGACCCGGTTACTGGGGGAGGGGAGAAAGCTGCTGTCATCAGATTTATTTAATGTCAGAGAAATTTCTGGGTCTTGAGACGCGTAGCCCAAAGTTGTTACCATCTGCTGGGTCTCCAGAGGCCCATGTGAAAAAGATCTGCTGGGCGCCAGTCCACTTCCTGGAGAACAGATGCCAACGTCCTAGAATTCACCAGAAGTGTCGTGTGCAGGTTTGGCAGAAATTTCCAGGTTTCAATGGGCCACAAAGAGTGAACTATACCCTTATCCCTAGAGGTGGTCCCTTCAGCTATGTGCTGAGGCACATTGATAGGGGACAGTGTGGGGGAAGAGCTCCTGGTCCACCTGATCTCATTATTTATATTACAATAGCACCCACTGGCCCCAGTTGAGAGGGGGGTTTCATTGTACTAGGTGCTGTATATAGGAAGAGACATTCTAAGTAAATGGGACAGAAGATGACTGGGAGGGGAAACCAGAGGCCTAGAGAGGTGAAGTGACTTGCCTAAGGTCATACAGCAGATCAGTGGCAGAGCTGTTTTGATCTGTGACTTGTAGGGTGATCAGATGTCCCAATAAAATCGGGACTGTCCCGATATTTAACCCTTTGTCCCACGTCCTGATCACTGTACGATTGGGATGCCATTTGTCCCGATATTCAGGTAAGGAGGCAAGTGGGAGGGAGGTGCCAGGGTTGGAGCACCCATGGGGAAAAATTGCAGCCAAGCTCCCCCTCCTCACCTCCTTCTTCCCCCCTCCCCACAGCGTGCCGCGTCCCCGCTCCTCCCCCCCTCCCAGTGCTTCCCGCCGCCTAACAGCTGTTGGGTGGCGCTTAGCGCTTTCCAGGAGGGAGGGGGGAGGAGCGGAGACGCGGTGTGCTCAGGGGAGGAGGTGGAGAAGAGGCAGGACAGGGGCAGGGACTTGGGCGAAGGGGGTGGAATGGGGGCGGAGCGAGGGCGGATGCTTGGACGGGAAGTGAGCACCCACCCTGCAGCGGGGAAGTTGGCGCCGTAGGGGTGAGTGGTGGGCAGGGGACTGAGGAGGGACGCAGCAAACCAGCAGGGGGCCGGGGGGATGAGGAAGGGTGTGGTGGTGGGGGCGAGCGGGGAGGGGGTGAGACCTGGGGTACAGTGGGGGCGGAGCCTGGGAGGAGTGGGGGTGGACTGTGGGCAGGGCTGACGGCACCCCAATCTGTTCCGATATTTTAGTGTTGTGATCTGGTCACCCTAGTGACTTGGCCCGTGCTTAGAACAGAAGATCCAGTACCAGTCTCCAGGGCTTGCTAATATCACACCTTTTCCCTGCACTAGAAATAGTCTGAAAAACTATTTTAAAAAATGAAAATATATGTAGGAGAGAAAGCTAGGAGAACACTTTTCAAACAATTTGCGCAGTTCCTTGGTGAGATGTCAACGTGTGCAGGGCTGGTTTACTGCTAGGGCCAAAGATCGGACATTCTGAAGAGGCATTCCGAGTCTGGGCCAGAGAATATGTGCAATGTTAGTGAAAATTGGTGGAATGTGGTATCGACAAGAAAGAACATTTTTAAACTACTGGGTGCTGCCAAACTTGCCAGCTACGTCCAGGTGAAATGCACAAGAAGACATGCTGGCATGCTCCACGTACGTTCTGGTAGAAGGTATTTTGCTTTTCACTGAATATATTTGATACATCTATGTAAAACGAACCTTCTGTGCTGCTAGATATTCTAGGGAATCCACCTGGAAAACTCATACCAAGTTGTTGAATGTACAGTATCAGGTAGTCCTCATAGGCCACTGATTTCAGTGGGATGGGAATGAATGATGGCTATATAGTACGTACAGTGCAGGAGCAGCAGCAAAATGGTGAATAGTAATAGCATTGGATTCTGTAACTCAGGTACTATATCGAGCCACAAAGATATTACATGGCCATGCACTATACCTTTCCTGTTTTCTGTTTGTTTATGGCCAGAAAAGTGACTTCTAAGGCCGTGTATCTGCTCCACTGGTGTTTTTGGCCACCTCAGGATCAGAAGGGCAAGTTGCTGCTGTGAATGATTAGCAGCAAATGGTGCTTCTTGTTCCCACTCCCATCAGCTGGTGCTGAAAACTGGTTAACTGCTAGTCTAGAAGGGCCACAACCATTTCCAACACTGTTACAGAAAGTGCCACTGAGATCATGTTCTTCGAGGTTTGAGTCATGCTTGCTGTGACACCCCATCTGCACTAGCAGGCAAGCGGAATTATTGATGCAAATTGTTTCCAGTGAATAGTATTTTGAAATTATTATTATTAATAATAATTAATGTCATGGTAGCACCTATGCCCTGCACTCATGGACCAGGATGCCTTTGTGCTATACAGACACTGAACAGGAAGATGGCCCCTGCTCCAAGGAGCTTACGATCTAAGTATGAATTAAAAGACAACAGGTGAATACAGACAGACATATGGGGGAGCATACAAGGAAACAATGAGACAATAAAATCTAATCTCTCTTTTTTCTTATGCAGTCTCCGTCAGTGTAGAATCTGAGCCCACGTGCCCTCATAATGGGTGCCACATCCATTTAAGTAGATTATTGTTAATAACTGAAGAATTCAGGAATCTTCAGTACCTGGTTGTACTTTCCAGTTGCAGAATATGCCAAAAAAGTAGAGGCTGGCCTTCGGATTTTGCTACATGCTACAGATTCCAAGTTTTCACTTACCCTTCCCCCTGAAGTTTCCCTTGGGAAGGGTAAGCCTTCCCAAGCACTGTTACTGTGCTGTCACCTTTCCAAGGCAGCCAAGCAGGAGCTGCTCGTACTTAGACAAACAGAACGACAGCAAGAATGAACACTAGCTGTCCACTGTTCACAAGATAATAGGGAAGATTTGTAAATGTCTTGTAACAAGGAGCCGGACTACAACAATTGCCAGTCACACTCTGTCTTACCGAGAAGGGGAGCTTCCGATTGGGCAGTCAGAATACTGGTAGAATACAGCCACCTGTAGGTCCAAGGAGATCTTCAGAGAGTGATGCCCCGTTCATTTGTAGCTACCAGTGACCAGGGGCCCAGCTTAATGACTGGGGCTATAGCTTACTTCCATTTCTTCACCTGAAAACCTCATCCAAGTAAAATCTGGGGGTATGTAGTAAGTTATCAAATTCCTTTAACACGGGGTGGGCAGAATAGTAGAACCCAGAAGTCCGGGCTCCCAGGTGCTCTGCTTAACCACTAGAAAATCTGCTGCTTCCCAATGCAGCTGGCTTTCTTCTGCCACTCATTTTCCATCGTCTGAGGGGCTGGCGTAGCAGAGGGCTGACTTTTCCATCCCAGCACAACACGGTGAACTCAGTCCTGTCCACTTCTGTCAGGCAATATGCCCATCAACTTCAATGGGTATTTGTCTGCGCAAGGGGCTGATCTAATGCCCATTGGCTTCAGTGGACATTAAATTGGGCCCTGTGGTGGGTTGAATTGGGCCCTGCGATGTTGCTATTGACTTCTACATACAAAGGTGACAGACATCCTATAAGTACACAGCGAGGCTGACCGATCATCTTGTTAGGTTCAGAGATGGCTGAGTATTGAGAGCGAATCTCCAAATAAGAACCAGAATCTGAGCCATGTCTGGGCTGACTGGGGCTGTCAGGAGGAAGCCAGACCAAATGTGGCTGTTTCAGTTGAGTTTCACTTTAAGTCTGTGGTTTGTTCAAACCCCACACTCAGCAGGTGCAAATGTGGAAGGATGGGCTGAGACAGATGGTCCAGGAATGCAAGCGCCATGCTCTAGGGGGCGCAATAGCAAAGTTCTGTGATGGCGAGACCTGACTTTCGCTTTCAAAAAGCTGAGAAAGGGGAATTCAGAAAGTCACTGTCAAATTCAGTTACTTTCATGTAAATGATCTCTTGCTTTCTTCCAGCCTAAACGTCTCTCTCACAGAGACTTAACTCACCCCCTTGCAGCACCAATCTCTTGCGCTAGTTTCTGAGGAATGGAGTATCACTCTTAATTACCATTTGGGACTCTTATGATTCATCTATGATTTGTATTGCATCAGTGCCCAAAGGCCCCAGTCTGGATCAGAGCTCCATATATTAAATAGTTTACACATTTAATCTCAGTTGCCCAGTGTCACACGGTAAGTCACAGCAGATGTGGTCACAGAGCCCACGCGCCCTGAAGTGTCCTCCCTGCCTCCCCCCCCCATCACTAAACCATGCTGTCTCCATGCTGATGCTCTAATGTACAAAGCTGGGAGTGAATAAATCAGGATGTGTTAATCCTTTCCCCACTCCCACCGCTGAGCCAATTTGATTGTATAAGCTCTTCTAGGTAGGTCCTTGCCTTATATTTATAGCTAGAGTGTGTCACTTAGGCAGAGGGGATGATTTGAGGCCAGATCCTCAGCTACTGCAAAACAGCATAGCGCTACTGAAATTGATGGAGCGGTGTTGATTTGCACCAGCTGAGGATCTGGGCTTCGGTAGGTGGCATTTGTTCTCTTTGAGTCAGCACCAAATAGAGCAGTGCAAAATATTCACAGCAATCCTCCAGACCATGCAAAACCCATCTGGTTTGGGATTTCATTAAAACGGAGAAGCTCACACCAGGCTCACAAACCATTTCTGTGGCCCCGAGCCCCAAACTCGCTGCAGTGATACCCCCTCCTTCCCTAAAGAGCATTCCTGTGAAATGAAACTACTGATTCTCATACAGGTGTAGTACCAAATCAAAGCCTCAGCATGGTGCTAAGGGGCATTGTGCTCCTGGAGGTGACATATTTTAAACATGGTGCAAATCCAAGACCCTGGTCATCCATGCCTATTGACTATCCTATGACACTTTAACCCCAGTGTCCTGGTCCATTTCCAGTCTGGGTAATGCTGCCTACCCAAATTCCCCCACCAGTGTCAAATGGCTTCATACTGCATCTTCATTTTCTGGTCTGAAATACTGAGTGGAATTCTTGTGTGCTGTTAAACCGATGCTCCGTTACACCCGAGAGGTGGCTGCTGCATTCCAGCATTGGCTGCAGTGCCTCCTGTGCCTTTTGATTTAGTTTACAGTTTGTAAAGGACTTTGGCATCACTAATGAAATAGATGATAACTGAAAGTATCCCAATGTGCTCAGCACAGTACAAGGTATAGATAGGAACCCGAGTGGTGGGCCAAGACCCGACTGTGCTAAGTACTGGACAAACACAGCCCCCGAAGGGTTTATAATCTAGAAAGGAGCCGTTGCCCAGATCCACAAAGGAATGTAGGTTAAGAGCGTAGATACCTATGTTGATCTGGGTCTAGCTGACATTCATGGTCTATAGCCTATAGCCCGAGTGAGCCTACAAGAAGGATCCTACATCTAATGGTAAGCTGGAACAGTCACCTTTCCCTGATGGGAATGAAATGACTTTGACGCACTCGCCCTCCCTGAAAAGGGAAGATTCATGGCTGTTCTTTACAAATTAGCAATTTAAAGAGGGTGACCTGCTGCAGAAAGACCGGGGAGACACAAGCATGCACAAATCCACAAGGGGAGAGAGCGGCAGACATAGAAGCACAGAGGGAGGGAGACGGAAAGACACACGCACAGAATGAGCAACAGGGCCTTTTCCGAGCTTTGGCAGATGGAGTTAATTTGGCACGGGCTTGCAGAGCCACGTTTGCCATCCGCCTGCACAAACTCCGGGACTGTGGGCTAGATCATGCTCATTAGTTATTCTACATCTCACAGAAGGCACACAGACAGCTGGGGAGGGGGGGCATTGGCACAGGGAACAGCAGCAGGAGCACAGAGGATGCAGAGAGAACAAAACAGGAAAGACAAGAGTGGTAGATTACACCAAAAGAAGTGTGTGATCATCTGATTACATCTACTGAAAAGCAGCCACTTCTGGAGTTGGACACGCCGGGCATGCTTTTCTCAGTCAGAGTGAACGACAAGTTAGAGCAGGAGCTGAGGAAGAATCCATTTGGAACAGAGGCAATTTTAGGTTGGCAAGAAGATACTTTACCAGGAGGTTCAGACTTCAACTGGCAAATATCAGTGGATAGTGCCTTGATGGTTACAATACCAAGCCAGAGTCCCACAAGGAATTGGGGGTGATTAATCAGGGATGAGAACCCAGAGGCTCAGACACAAGGATTTGCAGAGGATCTTGCAGCAATGAGAACTCTGAGCGTCAGTCAGTGCAGTATGGGCCCGGATCCCAGTCAGCCCAAGGCAGCGGGGCTCCAGCAGTCAGACCCCGGCAATGCCCCACTTAAGCCCATGCAAGCGCTCCTGTTGAGGACGCACACCACTGGCAGAAGGAGGGTAGTGGGGACATGAAAAACAGCAGTAATTACTGTGGTGGCTGTATGTCGGCGTAACTTACATCAATTTAATTGCGTAGACATTAGTCACAGTTAAGGCAAGAGATTTTGGGCCTCGGTGGCCAGTCATTTCTGCCAGTGTGAAGTGGGTGTGGAATGATTCCTGGTAAGAAGAGAAGCACGGTACACTCACTCAGCACCCACTTTGCACTGGGCCCAAATGACTGCCTAGAGAGGGGGGCCCATGGAATCGTTTTCTGAAACTGAACCACTCATTAGTGAGGTCACGTTTCCCTCCACAGTACTCAGAGGAGCATGGTTTTGACTGTATCTCATTCCCATGACCAGTCTGAGAATTACAACTACTGTCACCATTAACTTCAAAGAGCAAGCCAGCGCTGACCTCCAATTTACCCCTGTGGCTCTGTGTAGAGTTATTAAGAGGGATTAGCTCAGAATTACCCCCCAGCATTTTGCAGTGATACTATGATTATTATGAGCTGTAGCTCATAGTATAGGCTACAGAGAGCCATGTGAAAAATTTCAAATGAAACTATAATTCTAGAAATAAAACAAGACCCCTGCTCACCATCCTTATACAGTTGCTTGCGTGACAAGTTTAGGAGCTAACGAACCGCTTAATCCTTTTTGCTTTGGTGATTTGGCCAGGACCCCAGAGACTCCACCCCCCTCGGGGAGACATCCCTGCACAGGGTCTGATTGAGCTAAACTGCTAAAAATAAAGCGTAGTTCTGGTGGCATGAGGGGCTAGCCACTTGAGTGTGTACCCGTCAGAGATGCTCAGCCTGCACTTGTGCCACCATAGCTATGCTCTGTCAAGCTAGTGTGGATGTGTTTTCTCAAGCTGGGAATTACACCCCCAGCTCAAAGTGTAGGTGTACTCTCACAGGGAAGCACCCGGCCCCCCACTGAATCACCAACACCCTTTGCTGAAGCATCCTGGGCTTTCCTTGGAAGTCTCCCATCCAAGTACTGCACCCTGCCTGAGCCTGCTCAGTACATGAGAGCTGAGGGGAATGCAGGTCGACAGCCCCTGTGGATTTTAGTCAAGCCCACATAACTACATCATTAAACAGACTTTTAAAAAACAAACCTCTTAGTTCTTAGCAGTTACATGCAGTTGGAAAAGTGCTGTACCCTGTCCTGACAACTGAAACCTCAATTGTGCATTCCCAGCCGTAGATGAGTTGGCCACGCTCATGTACCCTCTTGTGGCTGGGTGCCCCTACATTGCCAGACTCTTTATTCTCCAACTTCTAGGCCCTTTTACACAGACTCTACCCTCTCATACATCCCATCACCATCTGTACTGGGGGCTGGGTTTATTCAGACAAAATAGACTCAGAAGTGAAACTCAAAGTGCCAAAAATCTGTCCCAGGGCCTGGCTCTTACCTCAGAACCTGGGTGAGAAAAAGGGTTTCTTCACAGAGTCTTCTCATCAGTTCTTAGGGGCAACCTGCTCTGGGGTTTGGCTTGCAGCTGCCCTGCTCAGCACTGACTCCTTTGCAGACCTCCCAGACTTAGCTCTTCTTCTCTTAGAACTGCTTCGGCTCTCTTATAAGGAACCAGCTCCTTGAAGGTTCCCTCCCTACACCTGGTGTCTCTGGTTGGCTCTTTTAGCAAGCCTGCTCCAGGCTTCAAGTCACTTGCACGCAGCTCCCTCGCTCCCTCTGCTTTCTCACTCCATCAAAATGACCTTTCTTCATTATCATAACTCTGGCAGATGGACTGTAATTGCAACAGTCTTTTGAGTTAGATACAGTTTTAGCCTGATAGGACTGATGGGCAGCACAGTATGGGGAGAAGGTGACCAGCCCTCTGTGGAGAAAGAAGTGGTTCGGGACTATTTAGAAAAACTGGACGAGCACAAGTCCATGGGGCCGGATGCGCTGCATCCGAGGGTGCTAAAGGAGTTGGCGGATGTGATTGCAGAGCCATTGGCCATTATCTTTGAAAACTCATGGCGATCGGGGGAGGTCCCGGATGACTGGAAAAAGGCTAATGTAGTGCCCATCTTTAAAAAAGGGAAGAAGGAGGATCCGGGGAACTACAGGCCAGTCAGCCTCACCTCAGTCCCTGGAAAAATCATGGAGCAGGTCCTCAAGGAATCAATTCTGAAGCACTTAGAGGAGAGGAAAGTGATCAGGAACAGTCAGCATGGATTCACCAAGGGCAAGTCATGCCTGACTAACCTAATTGCCTTCTATGAGGAGATAACTGGGTCTGTGGATGAGGGGAAAGCAGTGGATGTGTTATTCCTTGACTTTAGCAAAGCTTTTGATACGGTCTCCCACAGTATTCTTGCCGGCAAGTTAAAGAAGTATGGGCTGGATGAATGGACTATAAGGTGGATAGAAAGCTGGCTAGATCGTCGGGCTCAACGGGTAGTGATCAACGGCTCCATGTCTAGTTGGCAGCCGGTTTCAAG